>JAPUUL010000561.1:0-16693 GCA_029590625.1 Lasiodiplodia mahajangana
AAGAGCTGTGGAGGTAGAGTGAAGGACCAGATGTGGAGGCGGAGTTCTTTGGGGAGGCTGGCGAAGAGCGGGAATGTGAATGTTGATGTGCTACTGTCGGCCATTCTAGGCAGATAGATGCTATCTATGATTACTACGGTAAAGCGAGATGAAAGGTTGGAGGGGCAGTGACCCGGCGTTAGTTGCCGTTAGCGGGGTTTATGGGAATTTCCGTCTGTGCTATCTAAAGGTATATAGATTAGGTAGGACTTTTGGGTCAGATTGAGGCAGTAGATATTAACTAAGTAGCCTAGATAGTGATGCTGTGCTATATATATCCATCTATCTATCTGGGTACCTAGATATTCGAAAGCTTAAATCTCACCAGCATTTGATTTGTTGCTGACCTACCCGAATATGGTCGACAACCCCGGAAATATTCCGAGTCCTGGCCGGGGTCCTCGCCCCTTGGCACTGTTCTGTACGGCGGGTTCCGGGGTAAGCCAACAACACAATCCAAGTTAGGTACTCCTCTAAGATTTGGAGCATCACATACAACTACTAAATTTTTTCGAAGAAAGGTGAAGGTAGGTATAAACGCCGTATATAAGTAACAAGTAAATTATGTACAACTATTACGATTATTTATGCGGTGTTCAATAAAAAGTAGTCATTGTAAGGGGGCTCTTGTTAGAACATAATAAGTGCGACAAAATTATCGAGGTTGTAGGTCCAATAGTCAGAAAAGTGTTGGGTATATCCCCATAACCTATTGTACCTCGGGAACAAAAGTGTTTACTCTTCCGCCTTTTAGACCTAGTTGGCTATCCCTACACCTTCCTGTGGCTGTGCCAAGCAGGCACAAGCCTTTTAGACGCAGATCGCCAAGAAGGTTGGCGGCCGATCATTTGAGCCGCTTACACTCCGCGTCATTGAATTACACTCCCTCGGAGCAGTTTGACCCCAGAGGCCTGTTGTTCACAATTGCTTCTTTATGATGAATCGCTGAAATCAGTTCGCCAATATTCAGTCAGAGAGGCAACATGTCTTCCGGTACTATATAACCTTAAGAGTATCAAGAGATTTATCTTAATCTTGAACCGTGCAATATCCACTGTAAAACTCCTGTCGCCGTCCATCATCAAGCGGTTTGTTTTTCGTATAGTAAAACGCAGAACTAGGTATAATGTGTGTAAGTATATAAGCCAATAAGTATACTAAGCGAGTCACTTACGCAACTTTCGCGTATGTCTCTGGATTTGCTAATGCCTGGTTGGAGTCCATATATACGTCACTAGAACCATCGAGCGGTTGTTGGCCTAGCATTTGCCAAGTGCCATAAACCTCTTTTTTATTCGGCGTGTTTGGTGGAACTGTCTCGGCCGCACCGTACAGCAAGTGGATCAGCTCACTATATACACTGGTTAGTGGCTCAAATTTTATACGCACTCATGGAACTTCAGATACAGGAGGGGATCTCACTGGAAGAAGGTCGCAGATTCTGGCGTGATATCATTAATCACCCCAGCGCCTTCAGGCGCACCATCTTGGTCGAAGTCGTCAACCTCCACAACTTTGCAGTTCGGTTGACCCAGAACCAGGTCGGTGAACGAGGAATCGCATAGAGACACCCAGGAGTGCGAAATGAGTCCCTGGCTACTTGGCGTGAAAGTAAACCCAAGAGCACCCCTTTGAGCGCAGTATCCATCGGTTGGAAGAGGTCCAAACTCAGGTGCCCATACATATCCAGATAGTATCTCGCTCCAATACTAATTCAGAGTGTTAGCGACTCCATTTATCGTTGATCAGCTACGTGGTAATTACCGGGAAAGTGGGCTCGCCGTCCCTGTCCGTGCTGTCACTCTGAGCGGCGAGCATGTCAGGGTTCTGCCCGATTAACACGGGATTGCCGTTGTTGTCCTTCACGGGCTTGCCATCGCTCCCAAAGAGAGGATCTTGCAGCGTCTTGCGAAGAGCCCAGGAATCGCCGCAGAACAGGTATGGCTTAAGAGGATTATCTCCGTTGTCATTAGGTCCACCGTTTTGAAGCCAATCGAGAACTTTCTCGTAGTAGACTAGATGATTCGGTAGTCAGCTCTCTATTACGTGATTTGTTTATTCATTAATTTGTTCATTCTCTCTTCTCTTTCGTTTCCTCAAACTGTCCCTCTATGCATAATTCGTTCAAAGCTTTTCACTCACTCTTAATTGACTCATAGTCATCCTCGTCGGGCTCTCTAAACCACTCATATCCTAGTCTTGCGGCTTCGGGATACAGTTCGTCGTCCGGGTCAGTTGCCGCGTCGACGAAATCGATACCCGCCATTGCAAGTGAGATACCCTCTGTGACATAGCGGGCAAATCGAGTGTCACCCTCAGCTTGACAATTGCCGGCAACATCTTCATCAAATGAAATCTCGAATAGATCGGTGATTGACAACGCGGGGACTAGAGTGTCGACCGAGAACAGAAGCAGGCAGAAAAGCAATCGCCGGGAGGGGGACATTTTGTGGCAAGAATCATAGCGAAGCAAGGGAATGAAACGCAAAAACGTTATAGCATCAGAGACTCGTTGTCGCAAATGGGTGTTCTTACATCGTCTTCTCATAGCCTTGGCGCTAGAGCCAACTCGTCGGTTCGTGTGGGCCAATGTTGCATTCTCCGATCCTATAATTGTATATGCAGGGGATTTAGAGTGATTATTGCCTACGCCACGTGCGTGCGTCCGTATCGCTCCGAACTAATGCGTTCGAGATGGATCTAAACGCTCGCTTCGGATAAACCGGATTGAGTCTCTTTCTTGGATTCCATCGTGTGACTCGTCTTTCGATATCATGCTGACTGTATGCTAGGTGGGTAAACATACGAGAAAATAAAGGGATCTGGGTCGCAGTGGACCCTCGAAGTGTAGGAAAACTCACGATACTCGATAGATGACAAATGCCAGTCCCCTGCTAGAACAAAAGTCCAATGCTGGACAAATTGGGGGCCATTTCTAGCGTGGTAGCTATTTTAAAGTAGGAATTCTTTTCTGTGATAGGTGATCGCAAAAATTATATGGCTGCTCGTCGAAATCAAGTCTCGGCGTTTAGGCCATGTAGGGTTAGACCAGGCATTCCTACTACACCGTCGCTCGCATTTCATATATGCGAAAGCTCTTGAGTGTTCTTTCATATCGCATCCCCTAACTTTCCGAGTCTGTCATGCATTTCCACTCGTCTATGGGAAAAGGAGCTACGTGATATTACAACATGTTAAACATATGGCGGTTGTGGGTGCTCGCAACGTCATGGTCCATCGCCAAAGGCGCTGTTGTGGTTCCTCATAAACCGGTCGGAACACATCCTCCATTGCCTCCTGGAAACCCTCAAGTAAGTGCTCGGTTTGATGTGCGAATATATCTCTAGTGCTTGGACATACTGACATCGCACCAACAGCCGNCCCCCCGCTTATATGAAAGACAACGTGAATAACTACTGGAAATCTGCGCCCGACAAGGGCACTAGGAACGGCCCAGTGTTGGGCTCGTCCGATAGCTCAAGAATTCAAGGCCCTAATGCAGCAGCCGATAATAGCGATAGTTATTGGCTTTCAAGTTTAGGAAGTGCTGGCTCGGTAAGACCCCATTCCTAGTCCGTCGTTATTGTTGCTGTATGTTTCTGTTACTCCGGCTGCAATATGCCGTTAACAAAACTCAAAACTAGATGCCCTTCGCAGATGCTGGCTACCAATTCTTTCGCAATGTCAAAGATTTTGGTGCTGTCGGAGATGGTGTCACAGATGATACAGCCGCTATCAATCGAGCGGCAGCATCTTTCAGCGCTAGTGACCTGACTAAGCTTCGCTGCGGCGAAGATTGTGGTTCAACGACAGTTATGGGAGCAGTAGTGTATTTCCCACCAGGAACGTATCTGATATCCTCCCCTATCATTCAGTACTATTATACACAATTTGTCGGCAATCCGACCACACGGCCCGTCATAAAGGGGAGCCACGATTTTACAGGCATCGCTCTCTTCGATTCAGATGTTTACATCCCTGGAGGCAACGGCGATGAGTGGTACATTAACCAGAGCAATTTCTACCGACAGATTCGTAACTTCGTATTTGATATGACAGGACAGAACTGGACTAACTACGATAACGATCAAGAATATGTACCGTCAGGAAGTAAGAGCATGCTAGCTATCATTTCTTTCTTGGGAAGATTAAGGCCACCCTAACAATATTTCCCTAGCCAGATAAAACACTAACATCGGCATAGTTCATTGGCAGGTTGGGCAAGCTACCAGCATTACGAATTGTGATTTCGAAATGTCCGTGTCTGCGGATGGTATCACTGCTACCGCTGTGGGGATATATATGGAGAACGGGAGTGGCGGCTTCGTCTCAGATTTGAAGTTCTTCGGAGGGTGAGTGCTAATCTCAGTATAACACGGCGCAACATTTCCTGGAGACTGAACGCATCTTACAGCAATATCGGATTTCTTGCGGGGAGTCAGCAATTCACGGCGAACAACTTGCAGTTCACCTCATGCTTAACAGCCATCTTCCAACAGTGGAACGTAAGTGTGTTTTCTGTCGGAAACAATTTGTATAATCATGGTCCTTCAGCTCCGAACTAGCGCTAACTTTTCAACTCCATTTACTACTAGTGGGGGTTCACTTGGAAGAATATTTATGTGTTGTCCTGTTATATCGCAATTGATTGCACTTCCTATTCCGGAATCACGTCTCAAGGTACAGGTTCGATCTCGGTCGTTGACTCACATTTCAACGGTGTTCCCTACGCGATAACAGTGACTTCGCTCGGAGATGAGCAATCTAACATTGTTCTGGACAATTTACTTGTCGAAAACTCGGCTTCAGTCGTCCTCGTCTCCGGAGGAGCGACGATTGTGGAGGGCTCTTCCGGACCTTTGTATTTTAACTCCTGGGCTAACGGCTACCAATATCTTCCTGACGGCTCTGGGGGGAAGAGACAGGGGTTTATCAACCCAGGTGCGTAAATGGCCTACTTTCCCGTATCTTTGAATCTTTTATTTTGAAGGTGATATTACTCCTTAGGATATTTGAAACCCATGAAGAAAACGCAAAAGATCATTTTCGAGGTGGTGGAATGCGCACATCAATATGGGAAAAGCTGACGCTAAATATCTAGCTCCAAATAAGCCTGAGGCTCTCCTTGATAGTAGTGGGAGTTACTTCACAAGATCGAAGCCACAATACGAGGATGTGGCAGCAGGCAGCGTTGTTGTCGCCACGGCTCACGGCGTATCAAACGATGGCACAGGGGATCAGACAGCCGCCATAAACTCTTTACTTTCTGGGAATGTCGGATCTTTGATATTCTTTCCGGCGGGAGTATATCTGGTGAAAGGGACTGTGAAGATCCCCGTTGGCAGCACCATCATCGGTTCTGGATGGAGCCAAATTATGGCCACAGGCTCCTATTTCCAAGACGAAGACAACCCCAAGGTTGTAGTACAGGTTGGAAACGAGGGAGATGTTGGCACCATCGAGATTACTGATATGGTAAGTTTCATGACGTGACCCCTACCTGCGATATCTAACATGAGAAGCTAACCACAATGCCGAGAATAGTATGTCTATTTTGAATAACTCTCGGGAGGAAATCTACTGATGACGGGATTCCAGGCTTTTTACCGTCCAGGGCCCAACGGCGGGTGCGATACTTATGGAATGGAATGTACACGAAAGCTCCCAAGGCAGTGGTAAGTTTCTCACGAACCCGGATAGTTAATATTGCGGTATGAACTAACTGTCGGGCTATTTAGCGGCCATGTGGGATAGCCATTTCCGTGTCGGTGGAGCAATGGGTAGCGATCTGCAGCTCGCTGATTGCCCGACTGGAGCTTCATCCGTCAATGAGAAGTGTAAAGCGGCTTCAATGTTGCTTCATTTAACCTCAAACTCCTCCGGGTATTTCGAAAACGTATGGGCGTGGGTAGCCGATCATGACTTGGATAACCCGGCCAATGCAGACGCCAGCGAAACCAATGAGGGTATTCCCATCAACGTTGTTACCGACATATCAGTCTACGCAGGACGTGGTATCCTAATTGAGTCACAAGGTCCAAACTGGTTCTACGGATCAGCGTCGGAGCATGCCCAGATGTATCAATACCAGCTTTATAACGCGTCTACTACTTTCCTCGGCCATATGCAAACCGAAACGCCGTATTATCAACCAAACCCCGTAGCTACGTCTCCATATAAAGCTGGTATGTTTCCATCGGATCCCACGTTCGCCAACTGCGCCGATGATTACTGCAAGGGAGCATGGGCGCTGCGTGTGCTTGATTCCAGCGATGTTTATATCTACTCTGCCGGCTTTTATTCCTTCTTCCAAAATAACCAGCTAGGCTGTACTAGCCAGGAAGAGTGCCAACTGGCGCTAATCGAGACCAATTATGCCAATAATCTATGGATATATAATATTTTCACGAAAGGCAATGTGCAGATTGTCTCTCCACAAGGGGGCCTGCCGCCTCTGTTGTTCAACTCAACTACCAAAGATGGTTATACGAGTGAGATTGCTGCTTGGCTGGCTTTATCTACCACAGGTCAAAATATCGGATCCGGACAAGGCAACGACTCCAACTCTGGCACTGTCACAGTTGACCCTATTATTTGGAACGAACCAACGGACTCGGTTACGATACAATGTTATCCCCCTTGCACCTATGTACTGCCCCCGCTGACACTGTCTACTCCAACTACGTTTAGCTTTCCCGCGTGGACTGGGCCTTTAGAGATTGGATGGACGACAGTGCAGACATTCACGTACCTTGGGACGGTAACAACAACGACCGGGTATGTGAGTGTAATTACTACTACGACAATTTCTATCCCGGCTGTGACAACCTCTATCATCCCCGTCTCGAACGTCAACGTCACTAATAATTCTACGGTGATTTTCCCGATTCCGAGTATCGTGCCAACTCCATTTATCATCACTGATCCTGTCAGTGTCAATGGGACGAAGCTGCCACCTAATACAACGCCAAGGATATTCACACCACCCCCTTGGCCCGGGAATACGATTCCCGACTTACCGACGACCACCCCTTCGACGACGCCAACATCAACTACTTCAAAACCAGGGGGGACTACAACTACGGGATCCGGCCAAACGACCTCACACGACTCACACTTCCCACGCGTCACGCACACAGGCGGCCCTCCCAAACCTACATGCACCAGAGCCNGGGGGGTGTGGATCGAGCTGTCACATCTTTTGCGGCCCCTCATGTTTTCTATTCTGTCCCGATAACCACAACGGCAACTGGTATGACTCCAATGATCCGAACAAGCCGAAGAACCCCTCGGGCCCGGGTAACCCGGGTGATCCTGATGACCCGGATGAGTGTTCAACAGCGACATATAGTTCATGTAGAACTCAATGCGTCACCGCCGCAACTACAAGCTCTTGCACCTCGAGTTGTAATGGTAAGTTAACGTTTCACATTTGACGAATTCATGATACAGCGACAACTGCGCACCTTATCCGTAACTAATATTTTCCATAATCAACAGATGTTGTCGGCTGTGACACAACGGGCACGGAGGTCAGTTCCATTTATACGCTGGCTCCTTATTGGGAGCCAAACTTCGAAAGCTGGGATGACATCACAGACAGCGCTGGTGCCGGGACATATGCTTGGAATATCATCACATCGCTGAAGTCGCATCCTATCTCAACTATGCCTCAATCGACAACTCCTACCACCACGAAGCCTCCAACAACCACAACAACTCCGAAAACCACGACAACCACAACGACTAGCTCTACAAGTACATTTGAAATTGCTATTTACGCTTCTCCTTCTTGTGCGGGAGACTATTACGTTGTTGAAGGACCAGCACTTGCCGAGCTTTCTACAGACCTGGACTGTATTACCTTGCCAAACAACTTGCCTCAGAACGTCCTCGACGACACGAGCGATAACTGCCGGTTCTTTACAAATGGGGGCCTAGATTATGGTAGTTGCTCCGGGGGCACCTTTGACGATCCAAAAGCGTGGACTATAAGTAGTGGGCGATGCCAAGTCTTTGAAGGCTCCGGCTGTAACCATCTCAATGCGTTCGACTACTACTTCATGGAGGGTTGCCATACTTATGGCGACTACGATTACGAAGATATCGAGGTCTGGGGCTCCTTCTGGTGTTTCTCTACGGGCGATTCCGAGCCCAGCAATGGAATCTTCCAACCTGCTAATGTTTCCAATACACCGGATCTTAATTATCCAACTGTGACAGCGTTAGACACCGACAAGGCGTTATGCTGGGCTGACTATCAGCTAGTGGCACTAGACGGCGCTAGAACGCTTCCGACTCCGAGATACCAGCCCATCGCCCAAGCCGAGGCGCAGTCTGTTGTGGCGTCCTTTTGCGAAGCCTCCTATACACTCCCGGCCAGCAGTAAATCCGGCTTCGCACAAGAGCACTATGCCAGCAAGGATAGTAAATATGGCGTGATTGCGCAGATCAAGTGGGCCGACAACCAGACTGGATGCGGCCGGCAACAGGACATCGAGTTGTTCCAATCTGGCTGCTTACATGCCTTCGACGCAGCATATTTTGGTTGTAAGTGAAGAAGTGTTCTTCCATGCAAAGGATCATAGTCGCCACATAGTCCATGCTGTAGCTGAACAATACTAACATCAAATAATACCTTAGGCGCTGGAGAGGGCGGCAAGTCCAACAACGAGACTTACGGCGGATCCTATATATATAATACCACAACCCACGGGTGCCTTCTGATCAGCCTGTTCTCGCCAACGACTAGCATGTCGCCTATACAAGGGCCACTGAGGGGTCGCTACAACACGACCGTCTCTACTATGGCGTATAATGTGTCAATAGTGACGGCCGGGACTAACTCTTCGGTGGCTGGCGTATATTCGCCATGGAGGTTTTTAAAGCCTAAAGATGCGGGACTCCTAGGGTTGTGGAATACCACATTCTCAGGAGATTGATGCGGCCAGACGGCTTCCGGTAGTCTTTCCACCACGCAACCAACGAAAGGATCCTCAATCAATAAATAGTTCTTGACTTGAACGTACCATCTATCCTTGTATTGAGTGACTTGTTAGTTGGCAGATTTAACAGCTCTGTCGTCCGGCGGAACTGTGATGTTCGAGTTTCCCTTCTTTATCTGAATACTGTAGTACTTATAAAAGGCGCATCCAATCAGCTGTTAGCTGACTATGCGTGTATTTTGATTGCTCGCGTATTGCGGAGTGGGGTCGGGACCGATTTATGGGCAGGAATTAGACTGGGAATGAGGAATGAGGGGCACAGCTTCAAGCTAGCCCTCTTCACGAACCCTTTGTGTCTGATAATAATCCGGCCATTACCATTGGGGGTCCTTCACTCGGTGTACGTTCTATCAAGTCCCCTCACTCCGGGCATGTGGGATACCAGATTCGAGACTAAAACGGTGTACCTGACTTGGAAGAGGATACTCTCAACCTTTGAGAGTTCGCGCTTGCGGAAATACAAAGCCATCCAGACTGTTATTCACCAATAATAATCAATAATCCCTCATTATAATCCGAGTGTTGCAAAAACATTACGGGCCCTATTGTGGGAGGGCGTATTCGGGGGCAGTTGGATAGTGGCTCAGGTATTTCCCGAGCCTTTACTTCCTAGAACAAGCAGGACACTATGGCGCCTCTGCGAAAACTAGCCGTCTCTGAGACTCCTGCGGTGTTCGGTGAGGACGAACCATCCAAAGAGCTGCTGATTTCCTTCAAACAGTATTTACCCCTTTCTGTCTGTATGTTTCTCGTGATGCTGACACAATCACCGGCAGCCTCTATGCCTGTGGAGAATACACAGATCTCGTCATCACCTGCCATGGGAAGCAGCACCAAGTACATAAGGCCATTGTCTGCCCGCGGTCTGAGTTTTTCGCCGCAGCCTGCCGTGGGGATATGAAGGTATGAATCCTACTCATGTATGATAGTTTGCTTAAGTTAACAACTGAATTAGGAGGCCCGTACTGGAATTATCGATCTCCCCGATGACGACCCTTATGTTGTTGACATTATGGTCCATTACTTCTACCACCTTGATTACACCACCTCTCCACTATCCGCAACCAAAGACCAGAACACTATTGATCAGGTGGATACTAATGACGTCGGTGGCGATACTGTGGCATCCCGTCATGGTTATTCAGATCTTGTCGTCCACGCGATGGCTTATTCTCTTGCAGGAAAGTATTTCATAAGTGGTCTCAAGGGCCTCGCACTGCGAAAGTTTGTGGCGGCAACCCAGAAGAAGTGGACACTAAAAGATTTCCTAGAAGCTGCACAAGAGGTGTATACGTCTACTCCTGACTCCGATAGAGGATTGAGGGATGCAGTAGTTAAGGCTCTGTATGAACATCGCGAATTACTAGCTCGGGAAAGGATTCAAAGCGCCCTTAAGCGATCGCATACCCTGACTTACGATCTCCTCATGTATATGAATGGGAGGTCTACATACTAGCAGTAGGCTTTTCATATTATTTCTACTAGTGCACTAGCTAGCGACGCCTGCTTAGAATAGTGTCCCTATTCTTATACTGATTTCACTTTACACTTCTTTAGGGAGCTTATTTTTTCACTTTGACATTCGGTTATTGATACTTTTATACTTTTGGTTGACAAATCCCCGTTTACTATGATCCTTTCCCTCCCCCTGGAGAAGCTCGGTTCCATCCAACCTCAAAAAACTGCTTGGCGTGTTTTGCGAAATTTAGCCTAGAACTCGGTTTCAGGAGGAATAAAAACCTTCCTACTTTGATCATGATTATTACTCTTTACACTGTCTTTAGTATAAGTAGCTCTTTCTAGGCCCTATTCTTTAGTAATCTAGTTTACCTAGCCTTAGGTAGTCTGGATAAGAACCTATAGGCTCTCTTAGGTGGGCGCCCATGTAGGGGAGCAAGTCGTCAAACATTCAAAAGCATTAAAACAGTATAAAAGTTACTTAGAACCAATAGAAAAATTAGGTAATTAAGTACAAAAGCCCATACGCTGCCAAGAAACCAAAGTCCCGGATTGACTGCACCTGGGCGCCCATGGGTCTACTTACATCTTTGTGTCAGATTTACCACTGCACCCAAAAATGGTGTGGCCAGTCGATTATTGGTCAATCATTTCAGGTAGGTTATATCTAACACCTTAGGCTCCTGGCAATGGGCTGGGTTTTGAAAGCCTACACGGTGTTTTACCAGAGACGAGCCACTCATTTGTGAAGTGAATCGCGCTGCCATGTAGAAATTAGGGTCGCTATGTCTAGTCAATCAGTCTACATCGAGTGGCCATTCATCGAGTTCATTAACGAGGTTGAATCGCCTCAAACTGTCGAATCGAAAATGGTGTACCCGCCGCATATGACGGGCCGTCCCGTGAGCGGACCGTGCCTGTTAGCGTAATGGGGCCGGGTGGGATCAGCACCCACTGCTCAGAAATATGGGCCGAGATGGTCGATACATAAGCGTCTATTCACTTTACGAGGTTTGCAGCAGCGACAAGGAGTTGGTTTGAACGCATGTATTGGGGGGGGGKTGTGAGCCTTTAACCGAAGGCCTGGCGGCGCGCTATTCAAGCCGGCCGCCTCGGCCAGAACTTCGGCTAACTGCCCAAACTCACGCCCCAATCATTGTTCATTCTTTTCCTTAAGGGTGCCGTTAGGGCTAGTTACGGTACGCCGAAACTAGGTCCCAAGGGCTAAATGGAAGGCTAAAAAACCTCCAACCACCATAAAAACCACCCCCTTCGTAGGAGGTGGAAAATAAGGTGACAAGGAAAAACCCAAGTCGCGTCGAACACGCTGCGAAGGGCCCCTTTATAGGGGCCCTTTGGGGCCCGAGCGTACTGCTAACCTCTTTGAGAATAGAACCATGCAGAGTAATTTGGAGGCGTCAGAGCCCGTGACTTTACACCCGGCTTTAAAAGCTTAGAACTTAGACCAAATGTTGTAAGGCCCATGTATTAAAGGCTACTTGAGCTACTGAAACTATAAAGGCTTTAAAAGGGAAATATGAATGGTCGAAAGGAAGGCGATTTTGGTAACTATCGCACATTACCCTACTAAACCACTGATGAATAAGTGAAGCTTAACCGATGCGGAGTTCTAATGACACAACATTTTGAAACAAGACGAAAAGCTGTTCAAACAAACTAATCAATCTTATTACCTCCCCCTCTAGAGCTCTTCATGTGAAAATTGCCTGTCTTCTGCCTCAGCCCCTTGCTCTCTGGAAGTTGAAACACTACTACCCCTTCACTTTGTCGCCTTCCTTATGATGCTATAGGAAATAAACGGCGTAAGTTTCATATTCAATTTAAGACGGCGCATAGAAGAAATCACTCACCCGATGAGCCTCTTTTAGGAGGCGCAAAACGGAACGCTGTAACCGGCGGGCCAAACGCAGTATCCAGGACTGCAATCAGCAGACAGCTGCCAGACCATATTGCACACAGCAATCTGCGTCCCCGAGTTATCTGTGCAGTCGTATGTGCCGGGAGCATTACATGCGGCGCCTAGTCTAGCCCTTGCTGAGGCTGAAGTGATGGTGCAAGCAAGAATAGTGAAGATTCCAACGATCTGCATTTTCGTGAGTTCTTGAGAGTATTTTGGAGGTGGATGAATAGTATCAGTAGGTGTGCTAATAGCTATCTCTGTGGTATGTGTATTAGGAAAGGAAATCGACATCTACCATCTCTGCTGCGCGAGTCCCTGTTTTAATACTTGTAGTATGATACACCTTCCACCAGAAGGCAACATTGCACACCACGTTGCTAGACTTATTCAAAAAAAAATATTGGGTTAAACTTGTTACGAACGAGTATGTACGTTGACATTAAAGGCTTCAAGCGGCGAACGGCCCCGCCTTGCGGCACAAATTCATCTGAGATTGAACACGTACTACTGGTGAATTGACTGTAAGCCGGATCACAGCTATAGTCCCGACTCAGTTGATTAGTACCATACCGCAACACTGAGCCTCTAGATATCTATTGAGAAACCAAGAAGTAGAGGACTTGCCGAATGTGATGTAAGCTCAGTCATCACTTTCAGCGTTGGGTGGTACTTACAGTCATACGATGCTGACCTGCAGTTCAGCAGCCCCAAAAGCGCATTCGGGCGAATGGATCCCGACCCGCTCGAGGACCTTCTGTGGCACGCGTTGTGCTTGGCCGTATCGGGCGCCTAACGTCTCACTAAGCCATAGAAACCGAAGCACATATCCTCCGCGGGTAGCGAATCCCGGCATCATTAATCTTACGTAGCTTCAGGGATGTTAGCAGCCGTCAAGCTATTTAAAAGGAGGTGCCCGTAGCCTAGAAAGTAACATTCTTTTTTCCGGTACAGGTACATCGTATTGATAGGATGCGCAAGTGCGACATAAATAAATCTCAGGCGGTAAAGCGATCTTCGCAGCTATGGAGTTTATAGGAATCTAGTGCGAGCCTAATGCATTTTTCTATCGCACCACATCGCAAGAAACTTCCTTGCATCGGTTTGGAGGTCATATACCGTAGTATTTCATGCGTACAAATGTCTCGCACATGTAGTGATCGAATCTATCGACCACGTATATGTAATACATGGAACTATGCACAAGGGAAGCCAGATAGGGATTGATAGGCTAAGCTAGGGAGTATGGATCGATAATCCACTGTCTCAGAATACTACTGACTCTAAGACCGATTGTTCGATACCAACCTAGTACCCGAGGAGATGCAATAATACTACTAGTGTGGTGCATGGAGGCATGGCTGATAATATTGTCAGGGTGGCATTAGATGTTGTAAGCGGCACCAAGTTGATTTCTCTCCAACTCGTCCCACACGAAGATACCCTACGCAATTCCCGATCCGGACTTATCTATACATCCGACTCCCAAGGCTCGGCTCGGGACGGGTCTTTTTTATAGTTGCATGACTTAGAAAGTGAGTATATCATCATTTCTGCACTGGCAGAAGAATCACAGCTTAGCATTAGCGCCTTATCCGCGAAAAGAATATCACTCCTCTGGCTGACATAAGTGCTGATGCATATCCCTAGGGAATTTATGGTAAATATTGTGACAGTGCGGCGATGCGAAACTATGGGGGTCGGATTGATCGCCCAGGACCGGATTTGTTGAATTTTTCTCATATGAAAACCTTAGCCCTCGCGCTAGTTTTCTTAGTTTCTTAGGCACAACTCACGGAAGACACTAGAGGGCCTCCTCCTTGATAAAATCTCTAGAAGTGCCCTGGCTATAGTGATCGGGTCTCAAGAGTGCGGGTTGTGTTGAAATGTACGAGCCGTTCCGATATGAGTCGCACTCTATTTTGTGATGTTGAACGAGTATGATCGAGGCGCTTGCATTACACCTACTTGGCACAATAAGGCCGAGTCTATGAATCTGTTGCTGCTATTAGCCGGTCATATTGAACTTTTCCGTGAAGTATCTGCCTTACCCGCATATATAATGATTTACCTTCCCCTTATGCCTATTCACAGTCATTGCATATCGCCCTGCCATTGCCATGGTTTCGGCTAAAGAGCAATGGGTCTTCGGATCTATTAGGGGTGGTTAGTCTTCTACAAAGACGTCGTGCGCCAGGATATAGTTTGGCAATGTATCTTATACCCATAGGAGGGCTTATATTTGGCAAGAGGCTATAGGAGTGATGCCAAAAAAAGGATGGGTGCTCGATCTAGACTCCTGATGTCTGATTGATATACCACTTTCCGTTACTCGCGCTACTAGNTTTTTTGTTGCATCTTGAATACATTTCTTTCACTTTATTTAATGTAGCAATGGGTCAATCTAAATTGAAGTATTGTTGAGATCTCCCACGTGGACTAATTCATGACCTTCTAATTGCAAGGTCAGTCCCCTAGCCCACTATCTACACAATTAAGTAAGTGATTCCATCATGTTTCTAACAGCCTTGCCATCTACGCGAGTCCTTTAAATGCACATAAAAGCATCAATACTTTCAATCAACCCATTCGTCCAACTCCATTAAGAGACCCGCTCTAGAAAACACATGGGGCATGGGATCCTTCATTATCAAATCTTAGAACCTTTCAAATTCGTACCGTCTATACCAACTTCTCAACATTTCTGATTATACAATACTCTACAAGAGTTTATTATTGAAGCATCAACCTGAACATCACTCATATGCATAGTAGGTAGTATACCGAGATTGCAATGCGAGAGGTGCGCGATATGTAGCGATAACTTTGTGTAACCAGTCTATGATATTCTACTTAGTTATTTGGTAATTCCGTCCACCATAACCGTTGAAATAAGGGTGGCTTGTACACTCCACTCCCCTATCTATATGTATACCCTAGATCCCCCAGAGCCCTAGGCTCCATTCTTTCTTCTTAATTACCCTGAATATACTACTGCTACAATCTCTATATTGTATGGTATCCACTCCTTTTGAAAATAACCTACTCCATGGATTATTGTAATCTGAATGTTCTTCAAATGTCTTGTTACATTCGCCTTCGTCCTAACTGTCTTCTTTCTCGAGCGTAGCATGGTGATAATGGTCAGAATCTAGCTATCGCGGTTCACTATTACGGAATAGTTCTGAGGGACCTAGGAATAAAATTCAGTTTCTATTTTAAAAGTTTCTGCCTACAACACTAATTCTCACGCCCCATGGTATTTAAAATCTCTATAGGTTCTAGTGCAGCAGCCTTAGCCTGAGGTGCTTCTTTAGCTATTATTTTTATACTTTTTCTTTTCAAAACCCCCTAACATCTGCTTGACTTTCCATATAAATCGAATATCTAAGCATTAAAACAACTGACAGCTTTACTAGAGTTGTCGCAAAAAAAGCAGGTTTCTCCTACCGATAGTCAAACATCATTTACGATAACATTGAACACTCTGTACCGCGACCTATGCTGACTCATCGGACCACTTGCGAGTTCTTTTCATAGCCGCTGGTGGGCGGTGCCTCTTTTTGCCTAACCACTAGAAGTATGCCTTGGGTTAGTGGTGGGGCTTTTAGCTCTCAGCCGCACGACGCGCTTACAAAGCTTCACTCCAGTGCTGACCTCGTGTTCCCCTCCGCTCGCTCGCCGTAATACCCACTGAGGAATGGCTGAACTCTATGGTGTTGCTATCTTCTACGAGGCAGCGGAGTATTCGGCCCCAGGGCTAGGTAGAAACCAAGCGGAAATAGCTGCCAAACCCAAGGATTTCAAACGTCTCAATCTTCTTTGTCTTGGCTACTCTATCTAAAGAAGATCTCACAACGATGGCGGCTTTCTTCGCGTGGGGTAATGTACCCAACTCATTTGTGGTCGCGAACGGCTCCCTCCTGGACTAGTAAGATCGCTTGCTCAGAACGAATTCTGGAAAGGAGTACGATTATTAATGATTATTATCAAGTGAAAACCCGCCGCCAGAATACGAAGGCAAATTCAAGGTGAATGAATGGAATGCTATGCAGCTGAGCGCATTCTTTACGGGTCCGAATGGCTTCCACTTAGCCATCAAGCCTAACAACGATTGTGAGAAGCCATACCTCGGACTTCTTCGGCAATCAATGCCAATCGAGTGAAGCCTCACTCAGATAGTCGTTGCTAATTCCAATAACGCAGGGTCGGCCCGAGGTCCACAAGACATGCTACCGTATCTCCAAGCGCAGACCACCACCATAGGCCCTGA
>JAPUUL010000562.1:0-16693 GCA_029590625.1 Lasiodiplodia mahajangana
CACATGGATGCGATTACCCTACGACCACACAGTGAGTGACGGCGACTAGCAAAGGCTACGAACAAGGACCGCCAATTAGACTAAATGACTTTATTTTGCGAAGCGATGCGTTTCTCTCAGCGGTAACAAGATGTCGAATAAATTTGGGACTAGCCATTCCTCAAACGTTGTCTTCGGCGGCCATCTAGCTAATGACGATGTCAACTACTCGGATTTCTCGGATATGGTGGATTGGAGCAATCCAGGCCTAGATGTGTTGGGCGAACACCTTCCTGAACCCCCAGGACATATGAGAGACTCGAGCCTCGCTCACGGCGATGCATCTGCTGACATACATGACATCCGAAACGGCTATGTGTCCGAGCTTGATATTTCGAACGTGGAGGCCGATGGCGTTCCCGAGCAGTCTAGTGAAAACGATACCATCAGTGAGTTTTCGGCAAATTATCGCTGACTCTCGCATCTCACAATATCAGATATGAATGATCCCGAGACTTTGGCGATGTTCACCTCTCTAGTGTTGTTCGCGAACAACCCGTCGGCTCAGCGCATCGAGCTCAAGGCATGTGATTATTCACACCAGGCGACCATCCAGGCCCTTGCTATGAAACTGAATCTGCACTGCTCTCTAGGCGTATCCTCCACAACTGTCTACCTTCGGAAGTATTCTCACGAAGAGACCATTGTTGGCCTAGGGCGGCAGATAAGTAGCACATTTGGCGTGTCTCCCGATCCAGTGTCAACCCTATTTGAGAATCTCATACGTCGCAACACTAATAATCAACTTAGCCAGACGAATGAAGCTCATAACTCATTTGCGACACATATCCCTAGCTCCGTTCGGGATAACCACGACCTTGATTCCATAATCCGTAATGGCAACCTCAACGATGGTAATTCCCGCGCTTTCACCAAGGATTCCATTTTTGGGGGAACAGAATATACACCACTCTTACCTCCCGCTGTACCACCCCCTCTCCCGCCTCCTCATTATGGACTAAGCTCCGATCACGACTCAATTCTAAGCATGCCAACTTCACTTGAATCCCATAGCTGGCGAGAGTCGTTCCCCGTTATCTCTCGTACTTTGAAAGCAATTGGCGCTTGTTGGAGATGCAAGATACTCCGAAAAAAGGTGCGTCGTCTCTTACAAAGCTATCTTCATCCCGTTGACGAGCGAAGTGTGACGCAGATGAACCTTGCAAAGCATGTCCACGAGCCGAGAACAAATCTAGGTGGCAAAACATTGGCTGCAAGCGAGGAAGTCTCCTCGCTCATTGTCCGTATGTCTGCCTATGCCCTAAGATCATTCAAGGGGGTTGGCAAGCTGAACAGAGTATGGCCACCTTGGATTTATACAATCAAACTAGCCAGGGAGCCCAGATTCACCTACAGGATGGCTTCGACCGTCTTGAGTCAATCCTCGATTCGGCTGATGATAGCTACCTGAAAGTCGTGCTAGATATTCTTTGCTCACCCATTGTAGAATTTGATGACGTGCGACGGTATGGGGGACGTGACCTCGAGAGCAATTTGCTAGTCATCGCATGGGCGCTAGTTGACAGCCCAGCGGTAAAAGCTATTCTTCAGGTAGAACACACCGATCAGACTATTGAAGTGCTGAAGGCGGCAATTACCTACGACGTGGAATATGGTAACGTAAGTAACCCTGATGTAATGGTAGAGAGGACGAGTTAAGAGTAGTGCTCATCTCATATTTTAAGGTTGTTGTACGGCGTCCCCATAATGTAGTGAAGCGACATATGGCACACGATCTAATCACTGACTACTTCCTATCATTTATAGTCACCCATAGCGGCGCTAGCCATCGAGTGTCTTCGGAACTGTGTTGATCTGCTACGGTTACACGAAGCCGGTTACCTGACGCGAGCTCTCCACGCCAAATGCGACCCCGAGCAATGCAGAGCTGAAGGCTTTCAAGACCTAAACTCTAGCATAAATGCGTTCATAGAGGAGTTCTCTAAACTGATATTTCGCAAAGAGAACCGAGCCAACGAACGGAAATGGTGGCTATCGGCATTTTACGGTCTATACATTCAATCGTTCGTCCGCCGTACGATTATCTTTGTCGAAGATCAATTGCTTGCCTATCTCCGGGACAATCATCCCGAGTTACGTCGTGCCTGTTCCGATTACCTCAACCTCGCCACCGAGCTCTTTGAAGCTGCATCAGCATCCTATGATCCGCTCATTTCGGCCTGGTCCTTAGAAAAAGAACCTATCGACCATAAATCCGACATTCGTCTAATCAAATACTATCGCCTAGCACAAGATGCCGTGAAAACAAACATTTGGGCACAGAAAAATGTTCAAAGCTCATTTGAATTTATTGCTCTCGCATTCGGCCAAAATCTGGGTTCAACAAGACATCAGAAAAATAAGTCCGACTTATTTTCGAGTCTCCCGGTGAGACCGATGTTGCGAAGAAGCAGCATAGAGAGCCAAACTCGGCGTTTCAGCGGTGGAATTGTTACGGAGAGCATATACGAAGATGAAAGCAGTCGACGCGTTTCCTCACCAGCCATAGACGCCACCTTCCTGCAGAAGTTCAACGGCAAAGGTCCTGGTCGCCTACGGAGAAGCTCTGGTGCTAAACGACGCGCAAGCTCCCCGCCGCAAAGCGACAGCTCGCTGCGGCGGAACGATAGCTCTTCAAGTATACTAAATGTTACGGCTATGCGGAGGCGGGGCCTTTCACTGGCGAGTCAAAACTCACCATTGTCTTCGCCTTACCTAGTCGCCTATGATTCTACAACGTCACCAAGGTGGAACGGGAGCGAAGATAGCTTGGCAAACTTGCCTCAGCTCCTGAGCCCGGATTCTCCAGCTCCCCGGGAAAGCCACGAATTTGCTAATTCTGTGTCCTTGAGATCGCCATCACTTCACAACAAAAGCAGTAACGAAAGCTTTCTCGAAATACCGAGGTTCTTGAACCGTAAGCGATCGCGGAGTAACCTCGCAAGGGGTAACTTTTCTCGACAAACGTTCTCGTGTGAATGTTGCCCTAAGAAGCCGAGAGTGTTCGACACTGCAGAGGCCTTGAGGTAAGTCTTCCGTAAGGTGACTTTTATTATATTCCACCCACTGCGTCTAATAGGATGTCTGTGCGGGGTAGACGGAGGGTGTGATATACTGAGGATATATATGCGAACTCGCAATACACTCAGCCCTCGTCTAAGTCCTATTGATCTCCTTCACGTTTACCACTACGAACCGACCCCTTCAGCTCGCCACTAACATAGTAACAGCGCTCACGAAAGAGAGAAGCAATATGAATGCAGCTTTTGTGGTAATCGATTCAAGACGAAGAATGAGGCCGAGCGACATCAGAATAGCCTGCATGTACGTAGACGAAGCTGGTCGTGTTCGAAGCTACTCAATGCCGGTTACGTACATGCATTCCGCAGGAGCTCAGATCAGGCCAGCGATGAAGCTACTTGCTGCTACTGTGGAATTACCATCAGTGAACCTAGCCCGAGACATGATGGGGATATATCGGCTGAAGGGATCTGGAATGCTCAGCTAAGGCATCTGAAGGAAGCCCACAAGTTCAGCGAGTGCAATGCTTCCAAACAATTCTACCGTGCCGACCATTTCCGCCAACATCTGAAGCATTCCCACGCCGCTATATTTGGAGATGGGACTAGCCACCTAGAGACAGTTTGTCTGGAAGAAGTTGCCCCTCTCGTCATATGAATAAGAAAACTTGGGGCACGGTTCAATGGCCATACTATCGTCTCGACGCTCCCCGGACCCCACCATCCGCAGATAGATCCCATCAAATGATTTAGGGAACCAACGGACAATCGCATTCTTGATCAAACTACCTAACTCAACCACGTAAGTGAAGGATTACCTGTTGAGGGCTTAACTTACTGACTAGATAGGGAGGTGATATATAGTTGATTGGGGTACTGCTTAAGGCATGTAGAGTATCGTTCGTCAAGCTACATCTAGCTCTTAGTGATTTAGCTTTCTCTTACTAGATATGCCTGTGAAGAGCTACGCGTACGGACTGGCAGGTGGTCTGGAGACCTCGCTATACAGACCTACGTATACAAAGGGCTTGCTACTTTATAAGTACAGAAATAACACAGTACCATCTATCTATACCCTTATCGCAAGGAGCAGTAAACGTCAACTAACATAGAAAAACGTATAGAATGTGCGGTTTGACACGGGCTGAGAGATATAGAAAAGTCCATGTCAGAATCAGCGAGTTCGGACACTTTAGTCTAGGATAAAAATATTTTGAAGACACATGGTTGATCAAGGGGCTTCGGGAGAAGGGTAATGTATAGGCATATGCTGCCTACTCTCTACGGGGAATTCATATCTAAGATCGCAGACTACTGAATAACAGTAGAAGAGCTACGGCTGGTCACATAAGCTATGTTAGATGCTATAGGGTTGTAGGGTTGCAGCACTAGCGCCATGCAGCGGTCCGTAGGGCGAAAATCAAAACAGGCCATCTCAAGTGCATGTGCATGTAGCCGTAGCGCACGACTGAACTTAGAAGGATTAGGTACGCAGAGGTTAGAAAATACGTGCCGGGTCCTGGCCCTGCCATGGTTCGAGGCATGGTACCGGAGAAAGAGGTACGCATCCGTCCATAAAGTCTCGCCCGTCAGCACCATCAACACGATAATGGTAATCTAACTTTCCACACATCCCAACATTTTTAACTCTTGCATTGCATCTTTGGCTTTTACTGTTCGAATTGTCACTATCTATCTACTATGCAGTCAACTACCGAGCACCAGGACTGCCTGAGCGGAGTCGGAGCTTGGACTGGTGATTCGGCATCTACGTGGAATGACCGCTCAGAGAGTACAATGCTCCACGAAGAATTAGAGGCCATCGAGGAGACAGAGACCNAACACCTCTCAAGCTCTTACAGCCGTCTCCCCTAAGCCATGGCAATCTACCTTTTCTTTACACTTTTGGCATAGCGAAGAACAATCAACGTGGTCCAGCCCCTCCCGTTCTAATAGTTAAAAGGGGAGCGGAACGATATTCATGTTAGTCCCACGTCCTTCGATTTCTATTAACAGTGGACTAAGAAGTGTTAACAAGTCATGTTGAGGTAGAGCCGACACATGAGTGTCAATATAACGACCAGACGAACTCCTCTTTGTGAGGAAGATAAGAACAAAACTCGGTCAATCCTCTTAGTAACGCAATATTTCACCACTCCGGGGGTTCTATGACCATTGTTACCGGAGTTAGCAAGTGATTTTGTAGAGGATGGGGCATGAAGTCAACACTAATCTCTAGCCTGGGCAAGATTCTGTTATTGTTAGCTAATGTGCCATGCGGTAGCGGTGCTACATCGAATTGCTGCATTTTATGGACCCCGATACCTAGCTGGCTGTCGATCACTGAGGACTCTAAGACAAGAGAGTTTAGAAACAGCGATAACCTATTTCGTCTTTATTTCTCCTATAGTAGCTAAGGCTCATGGTATATACCAATTAATAATATGCACTCCTTCTTTCGACTTCCACAGCGGTGCGGTAAGCGGTATCCTATTATCATTTAATAGCTCTGGTACTCCTACGCTTGGAAAACGTGGCTTGTGAGGCACCGGGATAAAAGCAGCTAAGTAAGAAGAGGAAAAAAACTTATCTATTACATTAAGCTTTCGCCTAGTTGTTGTATAATAACGCTCTACCTTCTAGCGTTCCTGGAATCTAAAGTTAGAAAGGTGCTTCGCCGGGTTAACCTGTCTGCCCCAAACCGACGTAGGTTGGGCGTAAGCTTAACTTTTACACATTAGGTTAGAAGGCCACTGGCCACATTAAGCGCGAGGACTGTGCGACTATAAAGGCTACTTGGGTCATTAACAGCCCCTCTCAGCTATTCGATATACTGGGGAATCACGACGTCCTTACATAGAGCTACCGCGTTGGTTCGACTGCTCCAATACACATATATTATGCCCTTGATCCTGAAACCGAGATCCTAAAACCACTCTGTGGGCCATGCTGGCTGATACCATGACCGAACGGCTCTTGGTACTTTGATCTATAACAAAATAACTATAAAACGAAGTGCCGCCAAAGGATAGCAGTCCTGACTAACACTGCCCATCTGCATATCTTCAAGCCGACTATCTCAAAATGTGGTCTACAAATCTTGCGCGAAGCTCTCGGCCTATCTAAATTAGCAGATGCCTCCCCTTGGTCTCAATCTTTCCTTTTATCGATTGATTTTGAAAACACCGACAATATCAGATGCGGATTTACAAGAGGGAAAGAATGCCAAGTCGGACTTGCAACGCTAGATACAATCGACTTACAAACAGCCGATTTATCGCTGTCAAAGGATATTGTTAAAACATATAACTATGTTTCCGGATCTAGCGAATACGTCGATAAAGTTGCAAAGAAATTCCTGTTTGGGGAGTCTGTCGTTGTCAATTCAGCTACGATTCTTGAAACTATTCAATCGATCATACCACAAGACCAAAACCGTCGTATTGTTCTCATTAGCCACGGCGCCCACGTTGAACTCGCAATGTTACGTGCTCTGGGGTATAGATTTTCGACAAATATAGATGTCGTTGATACCTTTCTCGTTGCACAGGAAGCGTTTGGCTACTGCCATCATTCTCTTATCGGCCTCCTCCGCCGTCTTAAATGCCCTTACAACAGCTTACATGTTGGCGGAAACGATGCTCGCTTTACATTAAACGCCTGCTTGCTGTTAGCTCTCTACAAATACGAATGCAACGAAAATACCATGGCGCTAACTAGCTACCTGACGGAAATGGCAACTGGTGGCATTGCAGCAGACCTCCAATTCAAAGCAGCCCAAAACAAACGAAAGAAAGAAAAGAAATTAGCGAGGTTGCGGAAACGAAAGGCAATTTCACGGAGTATCGAAGAACAACATCGGCTCCGGGTAGAACGGGCGACAAAAAAAAGCAGCATTGTAACTGATAACCTCGCCGACGTCTGTATGAGCCTGAATTTCTTCGCGATTGAGTGAGTGGCTAGAAGAGAGGCGGTCTAGTGGAGGGTGCACACTGCAAGCCTCGCGAAGGATGGAGATAGGACCGGAACATCATCTCCCGGCAGCGATATGTACCCGGATATGCAGCGATGTTACCTAAAATATGGCAACTACGAATTGAACACGGGCGTTCAAGCCTTTGAATAGGATATGCCCAGGGCCTCGCTTGCTCTAGGATTTTGGCGTCCGGAGCGCGGGTGTCGGCTCGAGTTCGTGGGGAATAGGGTGAAGGAGGAAGGTGACGAAGTGGAAATCCTAGAGTGTGTCCTTAAGGAGCGTGTAGTAAGGAAGGGCGAAAGACCGCTCCTACGTTTAAAGCCTGGGTTCAAGGGCGAGACATATCTCTCGTAGTTTGAGGTTGAAAAGTGGGCTAAGCCCGTAGTTAAAATTGTTCAAACAAGGCATTGCCGCAAAGCACAGCTACCGCTGCCACTGCCACATATCGAAAGACTATCGTAGGTCCTAGAGGACTGAAAAAAGAATCTATTCTCGTATATATTTAGGTAGTGAGAGGGGAGGTTTTAGGGCCCTTTTCGCAACAAGAAGAGTCTATAGCCTACTAAAAAGTCCCCCGACAAGTATGCACTAATATCTTGACTGTACTAGCTATTCACATAGATAGATCTAGATGGCAGGTAGTTTGTTTCTCATTTTCTTTTCCTTTTCCAATATAGATTGTATAGATCTATAGGATCTCTCGAATATACGCCACATTCATAGAGGACTTCGTAATCTAAATCTGTATTTTCTCATATGATATACCGGTGTAGGCGATCAGCCTCAGGCGGATTTATTAGCAGGGGCCTCTTTATTTCGCGTTGTTTTTCCTTACAAATACCCATTGCGTTCGCCATTAGTTAGTCACTACTCAGCTCGATGTCAATTCTATTCTTCATTTTTTTTTAATACTCCTCTTGTAGCTTACATATCTCGTTATTTTATAAATCTCTAGATGTGCTGATTTGCCCATTCCGCTCCAACAGCAAGTTCCAACCATTCCTTCGTTCATTTCCACTATGCGAAGTATAGCAGGCTCAAATACGGCCTCCGTTCAACTTCCTAGCCATCCCGCCTCTTCATATCCATTGGCGGGTTATACCCAATTATATTTTGATGATCGCATGGGGCCAAGGTGGCTATATAAGCTCTTTGGTATTTTTATGCTCTCTGTATATTATGTTGCTTAGAATATTTTTAGCTTTGTGTGACAAAGGCTTATATACTAAACTTAGAACAGAAATAATAAAGTTTATAGCCGAAGGTTTTTATTTTTTAACTAAAGAACGAAAATAAAAAAAAACTTAACGTTAAGGTTTAAAAATAAGATTTTAAAAGAAGTATAGAATTAAAGCATGATTTTAAATAACCTTATTTAATTAACTTGTTTTTATAAAAATACTTTATAAAAAATTTAAAAATTTTTTAAAAAATTAATTAAAATTATTTGCAAATACTTATTAACTATATTAATTAATAAAAATACTTTGCTTTAATTCCAATTAATTTCAAAAGCGTTGTTTTGTTTTAATTGGTCAAATAACTTGACAAGCCAGTTAAGTATTGCTTTGACTGGTTGGATCGCTGCCATAAGGCGAGACAACATATCTGCTTTCTAACTTGGTTTTACTGGCCTACGCTCATAACAGTTCGCAAAACTAGAGGATGCGATAAGAATGCTAGACAATTAATGAAAACTAAAACAAAAAGATAGAGCGACGTAAGCTAGCTACAACACAATTGTGAAGTTTTCTACTAAGTCACATTGTTGCCCTCATAGCATCGTTGCACTGGCAGCCGTTCTTGACTATCATACCTAGCCGCACAGCCCAGTCATCTCGCCCAGTTTCTGCGATCAGCTCGTTTGCGAGGTGTAACCGTCGCTGATATGGCTTGCGAGGGCCAACGACGCTGACAATCCTACCATGCATCTGTAAGTCCTTGGTGGCGCTGTTGGCGATAGCCAATAGCCCAACGGATGCAATCAAAAGGACTAGCAGCAGGATCTTGCTCAATTGCGTGAGATTGCTCACAAGAGCGGCATCAAGGTATACGACGACGGTGGCTAGTGCCGTTGCCCAACTCTCGGTCCTAGTCTGATCGCGGAGCCACTGGCCTGATGTTACAAGCTTCAGGTCATCCACGCCGCCTTGGATCCTTATCCACCGGTCTTGACTGAGCAAGACAAGAAGGTCACCCTGCTGGCCGGGCTCGGGCGCGCCGGCCCAACCAGGCTCGGATCTTCTGCGGATGACCACGATGTTGCATAACCTCGACAGAATAAGGAGAGCAACTACGGAAATACCCCACCAGTCTTCAGACAAGCCGATAAGAATAATGATTGTAATTGTTAATAATATGATTAAGCCATAGGTGAGCGAGGATGTTGGCGTCATATTGTGATACGGAAATACGGCGGCAAGGAAACGCCCCTCGCCAGGGATTGGCCGTGAGACAGTCAGTGTAGTCAAATGTCCTGTTCTGCCGACCTGCTGAAGATAGTAGACCGTGGCCGAGTTCTCGATTCTAAATACGTATCCGCTAGTCAAAGCCGCGCAAGCGGGATATTCGCCGTGGTTCAGCTTCGGCGCTTGCTGCTGCATATGAATTCCGGGACAGAGCACGAGAGCATCAAGGAGCACGGCCGTGCCCGCCAGAGCGGTGCGCTGCTGAACTGTTGTGATATCGGCTAGGGCGACAATACCGGCAGCGTCGAGACCGACGTCTAGTGTGACGGGTCGGAGAGGCAGTCCTACACTCTAATCGGACGATTAGTGACACACATTCGCCCTGATCCATCGGTGCAAGGTACATACACACCTTTACGTAGACAGGCATGATCGTTGGTAGCGACTAATTTATTCTCTTTAAAATAGGGATATATATTTTCGTGAAGTTTCTGACACCTGGTGAAAACCGCTATTAGAAGTCGCCAGACCGGTGATATTTAGATGAAGATAGTCCTAGATTTTCCCTGGACGGCAACGTTTGTCCTTTCACTCATAATCAGGAGGACGTGGGTTAGCGGGGACACCTAACAAAAATCTGCCGAAATGCGGCTGGTGGATTATGATACACGTTACGAGCTGCCGTTGCTGTGTTGGTGGCAAGGGTGGTTCTATTCTCAGGTAATGTCTTGACCCTGACAGTTAAAGCTATCCACGATGTACGCCCCATTACAACCCGGTACCCAAGAGGACTAAAACGCCACATGTTTTGGGGGAGGTTAGCTTTGTCCCCTTTCTTGCGATTAACGTATAGAGGCGTAATACTAAGTACCCTTCCCTACGATATCACAACTATTTTCGGATAAGGACCCCAGCTAGAAGAACCAGTAATCATGGTCAAGGCTTGCCTAGGGCAGGCTTAGGCCTTCCAAGCTAGTGTGCTCCGACCGGCTTGGATGGCAAAGTTGGGTAGGCAGTCGAAACCGCGCGTGAAGCCACGCCACCCACTCCTTTGGCGCGCTACCTGCGGATGAACTTGTTATTGTGAGCGAGGTAGGGATCTAGACTGATTGACCGCTATATCTGTATGAAGAGACGCGTAACGGGATCACCAGGGTAATTACCTCGCCTAGAACACCATGTAACATAGTGGTAATAATTTGGTCAACATATTAATTTAGCAACTGCCAAATCCAAGCGAAATTACATTAGCGTTTTTCAGCTTTCCTGCATAGCGACCCAACGGCAAGCTAAATGTGGCAGACCTGAATTGGGACTTTTGAACCTGACCAATCTGTTCTTAGTTCGGGGTATTCATTGCAGGAGGCTTAATACACAATGCATCCATCCGCCGTAGCCACTTGTTTCGAGTGTCTGGTAACAAATAGAATTCTCACCCCAGACTCTAGACTAGCCGGGTACCCTTACGTGGCGGAAACGAATTACATCTGAGCTGAACTTCAATTGTTGGGGCAACCTTCGGTACTTTAAACCCCCAACAAAAGGCTCTTGGATCGATCACGATCCATGATTTCAAATGCACTCATGTGTAGATTGGATTGGTTGGTTCTCATATTGCAGAAAGTATCTATCGGTAGGGATTTTGGGGAGCTGAGCCGCCAGCCGCGCCCAAGTTCTATGGCCCTGGAGAAAGCACGCGACGACTGCCTAAAAATGGGCCTGTAGATAATCGTAAATATATATACTAATGCCTTATTTCTTCTACTCTCCTCTAGTCGGATCTGATGAAAGTTTACATAGTTCTTACCTGTCTTGGGGGACTTGATCGTTGTCAATCTCTTTTAATTACCATCGCTTCAATTGTTATCATCCTACTAAGCATATCTGAAGCATTTTCAACCAACGTCTCTTGCCATTTTGAGTATTATTAGCTCAATCAGATGCTGGCACAATATCGCATTTATTCATCCTACTAGATCCTCATAAGTCTGCATAATGTCACCTTTTAACCGGGGGGACATTGTCTTACCAAAGAAGGACCGAAGAGCCAAAGCAAAGCTGGACCGCCTTAGCTTCAGAGAGCCTGGTGATCTCTCGGCCCGAGAGCGCAAGGAACATCTTCAAGTGGAAATCAAGAAATTGCAAGAAAAAGAGAAAAGTCTGGCTAACGAATTAGAGGGTATGCGAAACAAGTATGTATCCCGCACTGAGACTGAAGAGCTTGAACGGTCTTTCGTACAGGTTAGCATGAAAACGAAAGACATGAAGATTTCGACTCGAGAACTGTGTGATCGAGTTGGAAATCAAGTTGATGAGACGAAGCGTGCCTTCATACAAGCTTTGGCTCCCAGGGCTATTGCGGATCCGGAAAGCAAAAAAGCTTCCGAAGAGTTGAAGAAACTGGACGTAAACTTAAGTCAAAAACGTCGAGATCTAAAACTCGCAACACTGAGATTATCGATTATCGATTACGAACTCGCAAAGTTCGAGAAACGTATGGATAGCTTACAAGAATTGCGGGGACGGCATAACGAATCTACTAAGATACGTCTTCGCAAACAGAGAAATGAGGTCAACGATAAACTTGATGATATTGCAGCTGGTGACTCCAAAACCGGGTCCAGCGAGGAAATACAGGAACCCGCGAATATACTTAAGCAGGGGAGGGAAACGAAAGGGGAAGAGGTTACACCCGGGGGCGGAAGTTCGGACGCGACGGCGGACGAAGTCGAGGATAAGGAAGGGAGTGCGGCGAAACAAGCCTTTGATATCAGCACGACGGAATCAACTGCAGAAGGAAAGGCAATGAACGAAATAGAGGCTATGCAGAGTCTGGGGGCGGGCACAACCAAATCCACGCAACAGCAGCAGGATCAAGCCAGCGATGATCAAGACAGCGATGATCAAGCTAGTGAGTATGAAGAATTGGAAAGCAAAGAACGGGAGGACCATAATTCTACAGACCCCGGACATACGAGGATAGGGAATGGGGAATCAAATGGCGATCATGAGAGAAACGAGGATCCGGAAAAGAAGCCCGAAAGGATGGATGCAGACCCAGAATCTGCGGCATACGAATTAGCAATGATGGCCCGAGACATGAGGGATGACCAGGACCGGGAAGCCTTGAAGTTCATGGAAAAGCAAATTAAGCAATGTGAAGAAAAAATCAAGAAGAACGAAGAAGAAAAATGCAGGTATTCAAAAGAGCGCGACTCTTTAAAACAAACTGTGGCGGAGCTTCGAAACATTATACAAAGCAAAAGTCAGAACGAGAAGCAAAAGGGCGTGCACCACTCACAAAATGAAATTGACGAGCAATGGCAGGCAAAGAAGCGCGAGGACCGGAAACAAGAAGTCGCTGACTTGGAGAGGCAACAAACCGGGAGTTGGCTCTGAAAGACATACGTAAACAGGTCGATAAGAATAATAGATTGCGCTCACGAGCCGAGCCGCGCTGGTGGGAACCATGGGGATTCGCGCCGGTCTCAGATGACGACGACGCGCGAGAGAAAACCGAGAAAAACCACCTCCAGTCTCTTCTAGATGTTATTGACGGAGTGGAAGCCCTGGAAAGCAGAATACGCGAGGTCCGAAGAATGAGCGACGAGGTTGATAACGCGGTGGACTGGAGAATAGTGCTTGAAAGAGAGCTTGACTTGGAGAGGCTGTGGCTTGAATCACGAGCTAAGAGAACAACAGCATCAGTTCCCACAGATGATTCCTCAGCTCCCGAGGCTAGAGACCATTTCTCTACTTCTCTGTCCATCGATTCCAAGTTCTACAAAACGCTTAAAGATGGAGAAGTTAGGCTTTTAGTTCTATGGCCCGCTAAGGCCGACCACTATCCTCTCTTGTGCACTCTCGAAACATCTACATGGGATCAAGGAACCTCTAACCCTAAATACGCAGCTCTTTCTTATTTCTGGGGATCGGATACCTGCAACGGAAGATTGTATCTCGTCCTTCAAGACGACCAGGCACAGAGCACAGACCCAAATACATGGGGGTCGACGGCGCGGTACGCCTTGCGTATTCCAATTCGCAACAACCTCTTTCGAGCGCTACTTCGGCTCCGAAGATCGGATAAGCCTGTCTCTTTGTGGATAGACGTTATATGTATCGACCAGGCCAACCTGAAAGAAAAAACCAAACAGCTCGAACAAATGGTCAAGATCTATCAGAACGCAGAGAACGTGTGCGTTTGGCTAGGCGAAAGCGACAATGATGGACGAAGCGACCAGGCTATGGTCTTCATTAAATCTATTATGGACTTTGCTGTTCTCGACCGATATGCCCACGACCATAAACAGGCCATGAAGTGGTTCAGTCTCGCGGAGCTCATGAGAGACCGATGGTTCTCGAGGCGCTGGGTCGTTCAGGAGATATCATTGGCGCGCGAGGCAACTGTATACTGCGGAAACAAAACAGTCCAATGGCCGGATTTCGCTGATGCTGTTTCGTTGCTAGCTTCAAACCAAGAAACTATTAAAGGATTGTTTGATTACTCTGAATGGAGGGATGGCCCTAATACACTCGGCGATGTCCAGTCTTTTGGGGCTTATATTCTCCTCGAATCTACAAACCAGCTGTTTCTTCGAACCGCGCAAGGCCAAATTAGACGCCCCGTCAAAAAGCTTGAATCCTTGGTTACGTCACTAAAAACGTTCGATGTCACAGACCAAAAAGATCTTGTTTATAGCCTGGTGTCGATTGCATCCGACACTCCTCAAGGCAAAGATATATATTCCGACAAGGTAGCTACTACGCCGCTGACCGTTGACTACGAAAGGCCGCCGGACAAGGTATACAAAGACTTTACCAAGTTTTGCATTAGGTCTTCGAAGTCTTTAGATGTCTTGTGTCGCCCTTGGGGTATGCCGGTTAGAGACGAGAATAAAAAAATTATCGATTTGCCTTCTTGGATTCCAATGCTTTCACAGTCAGAGTTTGGCAATCCAGAGGATGTCTATAATGGTCGGAAGAACGGCGAGAATCTGGTTGGCCCTGTTGGCCGCCCGCGCTATAAAGCGTCCGGCGAAGAAGCGTACGATATTCGGCTCATCAACACAGACAAGGACAAAGGCAAGGAACGTTGGTTTCTGCCTATAGATGGTTTCAAGCTCGCCAAGATTAAGGAAATTTCGCCTAGAACCACGGGAGGTGTCATCCTCCGAGACTCATTGAAGATGGGAGGATGGAATGGCATCGACGAAGACACGGCTAGCGTGCCGGACAACATCTGGCGGACCCTAGTGGCCGATAGAGACTCGGATGGGCAGATTCCCCCGATGTGGTACCAACGAGCGTGTCTAAGATGCCTTGAGATCGCTGGCACTTTCAACAATGGCGATCTCAACATAGGCGAGCTATTAACAGGAAATTCTGACCTGCTACGCAGGTATCTCACTCGTGTTCGTAGCGTTACTTGGAACAGGCGCTTCTTCAATGCCTCTACGAAGATCGAGCCCCGTAGCACGGAAAAGGCGCCCGAAAGAGGGCTAGAAGTGGCTACAGACGGTGAAGAGGGAAAGATGGCTACTGGCTCTACGTCCAGCAAGGTCGGTATGGATGGAGAAGCAGAGCTTTTTGGCCTCGGTCCACCCGATATGGCAAATGGTGACTATGTGTGTATACTGATTGGTTGCAGCGTGCCGGTTGTTCTTCGCGACCGTGGCCAGTACATGCAATTAATTGGTGAATGCTACGCCCATGGCAAAATGGAGGGAGAGGCGATGGAGGACGAAAAACACAAGAGCACTTATGGTCGAAGGAGGCGGTTTAAATTGAAGTAAACGGAAGGAAAGGTCACATGAACAGGTGCAACGATAGTCAGGTTTAACTAATGATCTTTTGATTGATTTCAGGCATCTACGCTTAGTTTCCAATAATAGGTATCTTTCCACTTTCCCAACTAGTCGTACCTTCATCTCTGGGCAAGTATTAGGGCAGAGCGAGCACTTAGCTTTCTTGAACGTTAGATTGATCCAGAGAGCTTTCTTTTTGCGATTGTATTTCTACACAGAGCTGAGTTCTAGGAGTCGTATTTATAGTTCCGCGCTACTTTTCTACGCGTAGTTGATATCGCTAGAAGCGCCAAGTGAAGGTGTTCAAGTCCAGACGGACGTCCTGGGGAATTCTTCGGTGATGTATGAGAGACGAGTTTGAGAAAAACAAAGAGGGGCATGTAGTTCTTGATCTGTATAGACCGGATAGTCAGATGGGATCAGTGCTTACAGGTCGTTTTCTTTACGTTTTACGTCTCATAACATGCTGGAGTTGGAGCCTTTAAAATATCTTTCGGCTAGATTTTTATCTAAACGGACTATCCATACTCTCTTCGCAGCGCCAGTGAGTCATCTCACTCACCAGCGATTCCTTATTGTTAGCTCCTTGAAAAAAATATTATAGCGTGACGGAGCTTCCTTATTTGTCAGCCGCCATCATCCACTCTCTAGCTCTCTCCGTCCCCGTAATCCGGGTTAGAGCCGGTGATAGTGGCCAAAGGCCTGTCAATCAAGGTTCTAAGTTAGGTTTCCCCGCCTCTCCACAGCCGGCGAGGGATTTTTTGCGGAGCCAAGAGATCGGTGCTCGTAGATTAATAATGCCCAAGGAGAGGAACAAAAAAACAGGTATAAGATAAACCTTGTGGCGCCGACATCGTCGTCATTGTTGGTTATCAGTGGAGTGTCTGACACAATGGCAACCATTATCTAATACCATATCAGCATGTGTATCTACACCTCGTGGGCGGTGCATGAGGTCCTGGCCCTACGGCCTATGAGGGGGCTCGTAGCCTAGACCACTTTGTTACATTGGCGTGTGGGTGTCCTGCCCACCATAATATCGTAGAATGGAAGTATCGTGAGGTGTCACTTTAGGTTGGGCCGGATGGGCCTATGGCTGTCTTTTTCCCTCCGGTCGGCATACAAGGGGGGCTTGATGATGGGGGTTAAAAACCTTCGCATGCTTCTGGTTCTCACCTTCTCTCTCGTCTCACTCTCCCTCTCTCTTCCTTTGCTACTTTCACCCTTAATTAGAAAATAGCCCCTTAGCGATCATCCATAGCTTACTACTAGTCAATAAAATTTGCTGCTGCTTCTGAAGCGGCCAGATAAGCGTCTCTCAGCCGGAGACTGTTCCTCTACAAAATGGATGCGACCATGTTTCACACACTCGTCCAAATCGAGTCCAATTCGCTTCCTCAAGCTCCACAGAGAGTTATCTCTCGGACTTATCCCGCTGTACCC
>JAPUUL010000563.1:0-16673 GCA_029590625.1 Lasiodiplodia mahajangana
CGTCGGACTACGACAACCTCCAGGGCACCAAAGCCTTGGACATCTTCAAGAACCTGTTCACCGACCTCGCCTCGCTGACTCAAGGCAACCTGCGCGACCAGCAGATCGCCCGCATCGTCTTCAACCCAGACACGGGCTACTACGATTTCAAACGCCAGGACTTCACACCCACCGTGGACTCCTTCCCCTGCCCTGCTGGGAACACTCTCCATTGGGAGGCTGCTGCCGTTGGCGAGTTCGATGTTAACGTTGTCCGCCAGGACTTTGCCTATGATGGTGTCAATGTGCCCAACGGCATCAGTGTGGCTTGGTGGTAGGCGATTGGACCGTTGAGTTGGGGACACTTCTTGCGAATACTTAATTGACTTGGGGTTGGGGGGGTTTGTCAACGTTTGAAATATTGGTCTGGAGCTAGCATTAACGGACATTCATTGATATTGTACTTGTTAGCATTCATTCCTTTTTATGCTAGAGAACTTTCTTATAGATTGTTAGAATACACCGTCCATCCGTTCCTTATGGAATCTATTCTTCAAAAGTGAACGTGATAATGGCTCCGTGTGGTAGCATGACTCTGAAAACTTAGAAAATTATATGCTAATGCCAAAACTTGAAGTAATTCAATCTTAATAGATAAATAGGTTTTATTGAAGATAGACTATAATTCATGGATCTGTAGAAGTCATCGATGCTATCTAGGAACGTCGAATAGCTGGTATAGAAGCTTCCAAGACTGGAAATGTCGAGAATTAAAAATTGGGTCTCCCATATCACCTCCGGGGTCCTATCTAATAGCACTGCCTGATTCGCCACACTGACACAAGCTTCGCCGTGATTCTGGGAACATAATCAGAACCTTGGTCGGCATACGGTTGTTCCTTTAACCGCTCTGTCAACCTGCCGTGAGTATGCATGTGGGTAGGTGACGTAGGAAAACTAGACAAGCCTGGGGTTACTGCCAATCGTTTCTTTGCCCGCCATGCAGGGAAAAAACGGGAGTGTGAGTCGGGAGTAGCATTCGATTACCGATGAGATCATGCAAGCAACTCATTCTGACGCCGGTATATTTACCAGTAAACCATCCCTTATGGTCCAATTCCCCAACCCACATGCAGTCTTCCCCCAGCGTTTGTGTTTGGGCAAGGAGGGGTTGGTAATCATGTCGCTATTGACGGAGACATTGTCGGCAGCAGATGTTGCTCTATTGACCCTCTGCGGCTTTTTGTTATGGTACCTAGTCTCGTCTACCATTTCTTGGTACAGGTTGCGACATATCCCGGGCCCGTTCCTCGCGAAGTTCTCATACTTATGGCTCGCTCAGGTTGCGCGAGGGGGTCGACAATATTATGCCTACCGAGATCTCGGCAAGAAATATGGACCACTCGTACGCGTTGGTCCAAATGAGCTGTCAACGGATGACCCTGAGATTCTGAGACGAGCTGCCGCCGTTAGGAGCCCGTACGGTAAGGACTCGTGGTATTTAGGGGGTAGATTCAACCCGTATCACGAGGCAATGTTCGGGACTTTGGACGTACGAGCCCACGATAAGATAAAGGCACAAATAGGGACTACATTTGGTGGGCGTGAAATTCCACTTCTCGAGACCGGCGTCGACGAGCAAATAAATGGACTGGTGGGCAATATCCGGCAACAGTTGTCGAACGATGCCAAGGGTGGCTCAAGCGGTCTTACCGAGTTTGCATCCTTGATGAGCTACCTCACCATGGACGTCATCACGAAGGCGGCGTTCGGCCAAGAATTTGGATACCTCAAAACAAACGAAGATCTGTATGGCTTTTTGAAGGCAGTCCGCGAGAATTGGCCCAGGGTTGCAATGGCGGTCGACGTCCCTCTCATACGAAATATCATCCTATCTCGGTTGTTTCTGAAATTATTTGGCCCGTCAGTGACGGACACAGAAGGCATGGGGAAGCTTATGGGGTAATAAGTGATACACACTAGCTGAATGTGAGACTTTGCTAATTCACACTCAGAGTGGCAAGAGAGTATGTCAGCAAGAGATACCTTCCCGATGCCAAACCCCAGCGGGATCTACTAGTAAGCTTAAGTATGCGGCGTTTACAGCAATGGAAACATTTTCTAACAAGCACATAGGGCTCATGGATTCGTAACGACCTAACACAAGATCGTGCCGAGATCGAGGGCCTTTTCATGTGAGTATTTATCGGGGGCTATTTTCTTTCGGGACTTGCCGTTGGGTAAAAGTTGTGCCTAGAACCTTCCCAAATGCACGTAATGTGGCAATAACTAACTCTGTGTATTCTAGGATTATAGCTGGGTCGGACACCACAGCCTCGGCTCTCCGTCTGACTATGCTTCATATTATGACTTGTCCTAGAGTCTATAACAAGCTGAAACAGGAAATACGTGACACCATAGTTGGCGGCAATGTGGCTTGTCCGATTCAATTCGAAGAAGCAAAGAGGCTTTCATATCTCCAGGTGCGTTTCTAAGAGCCCTTGTAAATTGATAGCTAATGTATCAGTTCAGGCTGTCGTATATGAGGGTCTCCGAATGCGGCCACCGGCCCCTGGTCTCTATCCTAAGTCAGTCCCACCGGAAGGTGACATAATTCACGAGAAATTCATCCCGGGTGGCACGGCGATTGGAATGAACACCGCTTCCCTCTTCTCTTCGACTACCGAGTTTGGCAAAGACGCGGCTATTTTCCGCCCGGAACGCTTCACTGAAGCCGATGAGCAGAAAAGGGCGGAGATGGAAAGGCTCGTGGAACTCGCGTTTGGCTACGGGAGATTCCAATGTTCGGGGAAGCCGATAGCGTTCATGGAACTGAACAAAGTGTACTTTGAGGTGAGCGCGTGTGTTTCTTGGAAACCCCGTGATGTCGCTAACTCAGCTATACAGTTACTTCGTGCTTTTGATTTCCAGATTGCTCGCCCGACGGGTCCGTGGAAATCTCGGAGTTACAGTGTTTTTATCGAGGAAGATATGTGGGTTCAAGTCTCGGAAGCGGGAAATATAGGCTGAGGAATTTTGATCTTCGTGAAGACAGAACCGGGGAGATTGCTGCAACGCATAAACGAATTAGGAGGGGGTTTCATGTCGAGTCTCTAATAGTGCTACGGTGGGACGGCATCTGTTGACTTTCCATATTAATGCGGCAGACTGGTATTTGTTTTTCTCCCCACAACACGTTGGCAAACTGTTCTAGTCGTTCATTTAGTCAGAACTTATCATTATTCTCGATTTGCTATCATTCTTATAAGTCCCGTTAACTACTGTAACTTTGCCCCTGAATAGGCCGAGGGCAAAGACTGCTTATAGCGCTATGAAGGATGCAAACAGCCCCAGCAAGATAAAATGAGTCGGGTCAAGTCCTGCTGNCCCCCCCTACTGGCACATCGGTAGGTGTTGACGATGGTAGAAATTGGGTTTGAGAACCAGAGGTTGAGTTTCCGTTGCTTTCACTAGTTGTGGGCGTGGGTGTCGGTTCAATAAGCGAAGTAATAGGGGTCATGTCCTCTCCATTTGGGCTGGAAGTAGTCTGTACAACTGTAGACGATATGGCGGCATCACTAGTCTCTTCGGCAGGAGGGATTTCGACTTCGCCTTCGCTTGATGTGGAAGCGGCCGTGGTTGGTTCTTCAATAATAGCAGTTGTCGTAGAGGGAACCGTGTCTATCACGGTGAACAGGGGCTGAGAACTACCTGAAAAGTAGTACTCGTACCAACCGTAACAGTCCTGGTAGCAGGTGTGCGTGCCATGGAAAATAGTATAACTGTAAGACTGTGGTTCCGCATACATCGTATCACGCTGATAATCCCACGGCACATTTGCTAACTGCCGCTTTTCCCATGCATATGTGTTCAGGTCGGTCTGCACAGCAATTTCACTGCCAGAGAGTTCCGATATATACGACGCTTGGCACCCAGGTAGGGGGTATTCGGCGCTATACGATACCCCATCACGCTCTGTGATAAATTCTTCGGTACCGTCTGTGAAATAGCCGTCGACATTGAAATTGTACTGACTATAGGAAAGAAGGAATGTGAGCCGATCTATACACAGGAACGGTAGATGTCTGATCACTTACGTCGGGCAACAGAAAATTTGGTAATCAGTCTCGAGCCCGTCAGAACGCGACCACGTTCTGGTCGTAGCTCCGCTGTAGCCAGAGGGACAGTCACTATAAAATCGAGTTTCTGCATCCACGACGGTTTGAGCTGAGTAGGGCACGAAACATGACGCCGGCGCATTCTCTGGTGGCCCAAATTGTGTCAATTGGCACGTCAACCAGTCAGGAGAGGGGGATAGGCTGTAGTATTCGCCGAGCGCAAATGCGTAACAGCTGGTTACCACAACCCAATGGTCTTCAGGGTCAACGCATCCCGGACCCGGAGTGAACTGCGCTGTTGGCGGAGATGTGATCACGGCCGGTAGCGTGGGGGTCGGAAAGAAATCGGTCTGAAGCGCCATCTTTTCTTCGTGTTAGTGGCTGATCGCAACTTCTGTATGGGAGCTGGGTAGAAGTTTATAGTTCAGCTCCTCATATGTTACGATTGTGCGCTTGATTTTGTCGGTCATACGTAGTGGTCCTATAAATAACATGCGACAGCAACAACCATGGTTGAAAGGCATAAGCGAGCGCGGAGAGACCCCGTGAACCGTGCATTGAGCTTGGTTGCTAAGCCAATAGATCTCTCGCTTACCAGAATAGGACGCGCGCGATAGTCTAGGCTGCTGCCGAGAATCTTGGCAGGGCTTAGTCCCGAGAAACCAACAGTTAGGTTCTGATTCAAATGTTGGTTCTGCGATTGGTTTAACCTAGGCCACGGAAGGCTGAAGTGATTGTAGCTTGTTGGATTTGTTAAAAATACCTACCTAAAAGCAATGAGAGCTTACGGTGGAAGCTTGAGTGAATAAATAAAAAATGGGTAACTAACGTGGTAATTTATGGTTGAATTCTATTACGATAAAGCATAAGCGCGGCACAGGCGGCAGGGAAGAGAACCTTTAATTTAAATAAACCAACATTAGCAACTATTCGAGATGAGGGAGAAGACCGTTACCGCCTACGTAGGAACCGCGTGCCTTCGGAGAGTGTCGGGATCAAAACTAGCACCGGCGAAATCGCCAAGTTTCAAGTAGTATTTGAATCAAGATCAAGTCCCGAAGCCGACCTTACTATACCGCCGGTGGCATACACGTCCGTTCCAGGGGCCTCTCTAAAATAATCTTGGCGTAGAATAACAGGTAGGGTTAGGTAGAGTTAGGTATTTCATTTGCTGGAGTTCCCGAGCAAGCCTTGAACAATCTGTCTATGTTTCTCGAACGTCCTTGACGTATATATTTTGTAGGTAATACATATCAGACGTACAACTACTAAGTGTTCTGTTGATCATCCGTCGGAGCTCGTCAGCTCAAGTCCCTTCTAGAATCATAGTTGACTGTCGTGACGTGGAACGGTCTACCCAGCCGTGCTTCATGCGCATGGCTTCCAACGCTTGCACTATACGTGTTGAGGACTTCCGATACTGACCTGGGCTACCGCCCGCTGGTTTTTCAACAACAAGCATGTCGCTTTTAATCATATCTAGGAAACCCACAACGAAGTCGTTGCTACGCGGGTTAACTTTTAACTCGTCGATGAACTATGAAGCGTTAGATGCAGGTCTACATGTTGACTCATGTACACACCAACCTTGGACACAGAACTTTTAACACCGACCTCTAATTTTCCATTTTCACCATTCCTCGCAAGATCGAAGAAACCGTCCAGTTCGAAATTGAGGCCCTCCCATGGGGTCGGGTTAGAGTCAACGTTTAGTCGGCGAGCGCTAAATTTCGAGATCAAACGCCAACCACCTAGCCACCATGCTGTAAACTCTAGGTAAACACACCCTAAAGACCATATATCGTATGAGGAACTGATCGAATTGTCCAGCTTTGCTTCGGGAGGGTAATATGTTGGTGAAATGGCGATAAACCCGCGCCGGGTCTTGTCAATTCGGTCTTTCCTACTAAACTCAGTAAAACCAAAGTCGGTAATTTTCAATACCCCTCTCCCTTTGTGGGCTGGGTCGTTGGAATAGGGGAACCACAGGATATTTTCGGGCTTTATATCGCCATGCAGACCACATAGAAAGAAAGCTGGCACGGCGCCGTTTCTCTGGACGACATCTCCAGCCTCGTCCATCGAGTTGGGATGAAGTAATGATTTCCCCGACGTCGTCTCGAGACGGTGTATATACGAAAGACCATCAGCGATTCCTTGGCACTGCTGAGCCATCCATCTAAGGGCTTCGTCTGATTTGTGGCTCTGTTTTCGCTTCCAATAGTGCAGTAGATCTGCTTCCGCCCAAGGAAAGATCAAGTTATATACGCCATTTTTCTCGAAAGTTCCTAGAAGGGAAATAAGATGTGAGTGGGTGTTGTCGCTTAATCTGCTTAGTGTTGCAACTTCTCGTTTGAATGCATTTTCATCCCGCGGGCCGTTAAGGGTCTTGACGGCAAAAGATGAATTAGAGCTCTATTTGAGTTAGTGTCGTTGTAGATATGAGAGGTATAAGGGGAGTGATAACTGTCAGGGTAATGTACATACTTTTGAATTGGCGAAGCCACGATGATCGGGGTGGATTTCGACCCTATACACACGGCCAAAACCACCTTCAGAAACATTGCTAGTTTTGACGAACTTGAACGGTAGGATGGTTTGAGGATGGAAGCTATAGTGGGGAACAGTTTTCCTTTTTGCGGGACGAAAATAGGGTGCGATAAATGACCACTGCAATTCCTCAAATCGCTTGACCGTCGAGTATGACCATCCTTCGAAACACTTCAAAGGGACATGGTGACCGTCGGCCTTGCGAAGTTCCCATGTTGTGGAAGAATCCGACGCATCCTGTCCGACTAATTCAAGGGGTAGATCTGCGTCGGAAACATTTGAATCGATGAAAAGCTTTATTCTACTTGGCCGCTCGATCAAGATGAGAATAGCCATAATCTTTAAGTATGCTGGTTTGCTTGCCGAACTGCCCTCGTTAGATGCATTTTGAGTTGACTTCTCTTGCCAAGGGTCACCTATAATTTCCTGTGCCTGGTCACCTATAGCCTCTTCTCGTGTGCCGTCCTTTGGAAAATGAAATTTCAAGTGGCTCAGCCTCTTGTCATACCTTTCTAGGAGTGTGTCGGATCTAGACAGCTCCTGTTTCAAGGCTTCAAGGTTCAGAAGCTCAAAAAGCCGTGAGCCGGGGAGGAAACCGGCTTTAGCTTCTTCGTTGTAGTTTTTCTTGATCTCCTGATTTAGTTTACCTTGAAGTTTAACATTATGTGGAATATCGTGATTTGTGAGGGTGGTATCAGATTTTCCTCGTTGAATGAACTCGAAAGTAAGCTCTGGTGGACTGGACTTTGCGGCAGTCGCGTGGTGATCTTGCTGCTCATGATGTGTGTCGAGGGCTAGGGGGACGGCCCCGGCCGTACCAGTCACACGGTGTTTCAGCTGTGATACAAGGCTTATGTTGGGTTTCTGTATGAGCCGTAAGATGAGTATATTACACTTTTTAATCACGGCTGCTAGACTTACCTTGCTCCCACTGCTGCTGAGGGCGGAAGGTCGCGAGTTAGGGCTTATGTCTTCATTGCATGTTGCCTGTTTTCGTATTGACTTTGAGCTTAGATGATGAAAGGAGGCATGTTTGATGATCTGGCGGCTGAGGCCACTTAGGCGTACACCGGTTCCGGCCTGGCCTGCGCCACTAGCATTCGTCCTAGATTTGCGCGAGAACATGAGTACACAAGTTTATTATAGGCTGGTGTGGAGGGGCACGTATGCTCCCGGCTATAACAAACTCGCAATAATATAACTCAAATCACGTTGAACCACAACGCCGGGAGTTTTAAAACGAAAGATGAGAATCAAACTTCACTTTTTCATAGTCGGCTATGAAGCTCATATTTCTAGCATGATCCGGGGCCTCATGAACATTCTTTGGTGCTATTTCAGGATCACTAAATTTGGTAGGTAGTCTAACGTGACTTAGCTAGATCCGCTGTTTCGTTTCTTCAGTGCAGGGATGTTTGGCTCAGGCGTCTATCGGCTGGGATGGGGCCCAAGAAAAAGCCCTGGCTAAGAAGTTGATTGGAAATTATAATTACTTCGGCGCCACTTGCCATCGACTTCCTATTTGAACCACCTAAGCGGGCGGCTGTATTGGCCGCCGGCGCCATGTTGCAGAAGTTGGTGTCAGCTGCTATTCCATCCCTGTCAGTGCCTCAGGACATCCGGAAGTGTAAAAACCCTCAATTTGTCCCTCGTATCCTTTTGTTTTTGGGGTAAGGCGAATAAGTTGGCTTGGGTGTATTTATAGGGGCATGTGGAAGGATTATAAAACAATAGTACTAGTCTACGCAATTCTACCAGTTTGGACTTCTTCAATTGATAATTTTAGTGACGATTCTGGTTGAAGAAGTTCGGAACTGACAGTGTAGCCTACTCTATTCACTTTATCGTTTGCGTCTATTTAGATCCCACCAGGCATCAGGAATATTCAGTTTCCACCGTCTTGTTCCCAGCGTCTTTAATATGCGAATCCCATTTCTACGAGCGACGCGCCCCCAGACTATTGCGTGTAGTAGCATTGATCCGGAAAAGCTTGCGCAGAAACTGAGGTCAACGTTCAACCCGGAGACTGTCCAAGTTCGCGTTCGACAACCATATCCTTAGGCTCATCATTCTATTTCTGATAATTTCATAGTTGCAACATAACACATACAATATCCGGGCCCCGCGCCATCTATCGGCGGTAAATTGCCTCTTTATTCTCCACGTGTCCACTCTAGTGTCGAGGCTGATATTTTTAGAGCGAAATCGAAGAGTGTAAACGCCAGCCACGCTCGGCCTAGGAGCAAGGAGGAAACCCTGTACACCGGGACTAGTTCGGGGTGCGCTGTAGAAAGCTCGTCAACCACGATCAGGGATTGTATTGGCGGCTTGATTCTGTGGCGTTATGCATGAGACCATTGGGGGCTGCCTCTGGGAGGGTTGGCGTAGCGTATATCAAGCCATCACAACAGCCTGCTTCCAATATCGACGCCCGCATTGTTACATCTATGTAGTCATCCGTGGGACCTGATTATGTGGCTGGGCAGATGAAGCGGGGTATCTTTATATGAAATTCAGCTTTGACTAATATAGGATCATCTAAAATTATCTTCCTAATATTTGTTTCTTCATCTTCGTATTAGTGTTGGAGAGAACTGCTAGCAAGAGCAAATTCGAAAATATGGAAAAACCAGACCCACTCTACAACCGAATCGACAGAGCTCTTGCTACGAGCGACTTCGATCACCGAGCTGATAGATTTTTGCCGGAGGGGGTCATTGGTAGCCTCATTACCCCGGATAGTATTAAATGGGAAGTGAAGCAAAAAGACATGTCACGCGAAGATGCCAAAAAAAAGATTAAATGGGCGGGCTCTCTTGCAGAAGGGGAATTCAAGAAAGTATTTGCTACTGCTGTTATGATGGGACTTAGAGGCGACCATCTACACCGAGGAATAGAGAAACTCAAGGATGCGGGGATTTCTGATCGTAATTTACCAATCACCATGTCCGACTTTTACCGAAAGGAGATAATTCCTTCAGCATCTAGAATGAAAGATGCGCGTAGCGACGAGAGCGTGGGAGGCGCTGGCCATGACAAGGGCATGGAGAATGAAGATGATGACGAGCTCTTCGATTACCTGAGGGACGATGATGGGGACGACATCAACGAGGTATGGACGGAGTGCAGAGCCTATGAGTTTTGTGGAAAGCAATGGCTATTCTTGTCCCCAGTGTTCTCTACCGCCAATTTCATTCACAGCTTCGATCGATTGTGCATATTGCCTTTCACGGCGAGACACCTCGAATGCGATAGTGGCACCTTCGGTCAAGTTACGAAATATGAGATACACCAGTCTCATCTCATCAGTCCAGGGAACCCGGTAAGAAATCCACCTCATGCCATCTAGGTCTTTCTACATAGTACTGACTGTGAGAATTTTTGTTCTATAGGACTTCCGGTGCCCTGAATTCGTTGCTGTCAAGGAACTAAGAGCGAAGAACAAGGAAGATAGCCAGAACATCTTAAATACCTGGGGGAAAGAAGCCAAAGCACTTCAGAAGATGAATTCACTCAAGCAGCCCCATATTGTTGAGTTTTATACCGCCTTCCAGCGCGGTGCTTCCGGGAACCAGGATCACTATCTGATGCTTGAGTGGGCTAGCGGCGGCAACTTGCGGAACTTATGGAAGAGTTTCAAGCGTCCAGCCCTAACTGATCAGTTAGTAAAAGCAACAGTGCATCAGCTTTTAGGGCTTTTCAGGGCCATCAATAAGGCGCATTACCCCGAAACTGGCCCGAATTTTCGCCATGGTCATCTCAAACCCGAGAACATACTCTGGTTCAAAGATGAGAGTGGCCGAGGCATTGGTACGCTCAAAATTGGGGACTGGGGTCTCGCAAAGCAACATTTCCGCGTCACTGAAATGCGAAGTAGGAGAACCACAACCCAGTGGGGTACACGAAGGTATGAGCCTCCGGAAGAGGCGAATAGTCAGGGGGCCAGGCTTCTCACAACAGATCAGTCGGGAAAGAAGAGATCACGGTTGTACGACATCTGGGCACTAGGATGCATCACGCTTGAATTCCTCGTCTGGCTGGTATATGGTGCTGATGAGCTTGACCGATTCAATAAGGGCCTGGAGGCCAATAACTCCGACAATTCACGTTTCTACGTGATCAAACCAGGCACGAATGGTCAGCCAGAGGCTGTGGTACACGATGTTGCTGTCGAATGGATGAAACACATGGCCAAAGACCCCATCTGCGCCCCAGGAATGACTGCGCTGGGTAATCTTCTAGACCTCGTAGAGACTCGACTTTTAGTGGTGAAGTTGCCGGAGCGCTTGGGATCGTTCGACGACCTGGGTCACGATGCTAAGAGACTAGGAAGCGATATCCCCATTATCAGAAGCAGTTCACTATCTCTAAGAGACGATCCCGTTAGCAGCTCATCTGGCGCTCACAGACTGCCAACCATCGTTATCGATGACCCGGAATCAGGAAAGACGCCGCCCCGCCAGACCATCCCCACTCGGCCTAGATTTGGAGCACCTGGGAGGGAACGCGCTCGTGCTAATGAACTCCTCGATCATATGTTGATCATAGAAGGTGGGGATGAACACGAAAGCTACTGGTTTATAGGCGCGCCCAATCCTCCGCGAGGACCCAATGTTGATGACATTTGCCAACATCTTAAGTGTCTGCCCTTAGGATCCTTTAGTGCTCCGGAACGAGTGAGTAGCCTCCCCACGTATTCACAGCCCGCTCTATCAAAATGCGAAGTGCCTGCTAACGGCTTTCTTTTTCCTTAAAAGACTGTATGTACTCTTACCAAAGTCGTTGAGCATGATAGGGATGCTAATCACATGAGTCCTTTGCATAATACAGGATGTAAGCCACGCTAAACTCCTCATTAACATAACGGACATACTTTGACACTTAGAAGTATGTAAGTCGATTCCTAGAAGACATTAGGCTATTTAGGAAGTTCTCAAATGTTCTTACGTATACTGGGTACAATAGGGTGTGAGTTATCCCTCTTGCATTCTGCGTTTTATTCAAAGGGCTATAAACTGACAATAAAAATACCTAGCACGTGAGTATACCCTGCGCATCTAAATACAGTCTACGTGATCCCCGAGCTAATAGACTGGTCTAGACGGTAAGTGCTCATGCCAGGGAGGCTTACACACGACATTCAAACCGTGCTTAATATAAATTAGAGAGTACGTAATTTCCATATGTATCACTTTGGCGGAGCAAATTTGCTGACTATACATGAACTCAAGATCTCCGATGAATGGAGTCTATTGCTAGACAACGATTTCGCCAAAGATGTACTCTCCTCCAACAAACAGACGTTGCGGTTACTCCGCGTCCCGGTCCATTCCGAGTTATGTCGTTCGTGTGAAACCTTACGGGCCAAAATTTGGGAGCAGGGTTTCGAAAACGTCTATAGTTTGCAGGATTTAAAAGACAATTTGGGGAAGTGTAACCTTTGCACGATGATTTGGGGGAAGTCCCAGAAGCATGCCACTGCCATGGATTCGGAGGTTACGGTCCAGAGAGCTGGCTCATCAATCAAAATAAACGGAGAAGACCCTCCTGTATTCTCTCTCTATAGGAGCCCAGGTACGTCAATTTCAACCTAGGACCGCTACTCACCCTACCATGATGGATTCACTGTACTACGACGGATTCTTACCTAAACCCGAGATATAGGTCCAGACACAGGAAGAAACCAGGGGATCCAAATTGGATCTCCAAATCTTCCCGAAGCGGGAAGTGACACGTATTTCAGAATTCTTCAGTGCTGGCTCGAGCACTGCGACCATAATCACAAAAACACGACGTGTCGCCCAGCCCCACAGACCTCAAGTCTAAAGGACCGTCCAACGCGTGTGATCGATGTGGGCAAAAAGGGAGATGCCAAGGTACTTCTACATGAAACTCAGCCTGGAGATGTCGGCGAATGGATTGCTCTATCTCATCAATGGGGCGAGGGACCGAAGTTTTGCACCACCAGGGCTAACCTAGATCACAACAAAAATGGCATGGATTTTGAAGTCCTCCCAGAGACATTCAAGCATGCAGTTATAGTCACTCGTGCGCTAGGTCGCCGGTATCTTTGGATCGATTCCATATGCGTTGTGCAGGGGGATGACGGCGACTTCAATCAGGAAGCAAAACGCATGGAGCAGGTCTACAGGGGTGCATATTGTGTGCTAGCTTCAAGTCGCTCTCCTGGTCATTACGCTGGCTTTCTCCAGGCGCGCGAACAAAGAAGCACAATAGAATTGCAGCAAGAGGGTGGATCGGGGCCATTCTACATCTGCGAGGCCATTGATGACTTCAACCATCACGTCCTGGAAGGTTCCTTGAACAAGCGAGGTTGGGTTCTTCAGGAGCATGCCTTAGCTCGTCGAACTATATACTTCACCGACTACCAGACATACTTTGAATGCGGTGATGGGGTGCGGTGTGAGACGATGGCGAAGATGAAGAAGTGAGTTTCATATTTGCTAATAGCCCCTTATTCTAGACGCTTACTAATTATTATTCGTATAGCGACGTTGCTGCTTTCCTAGGCGACCCGAACTTCCCCGAAATCATCATGCGGGCCAGCCGAGGGGAGAAAATTCTGCGTTATCAGGACCTGTACAAGAAATACTCTCGGTTGGGGCTCTCTGAGATTTGGGATCGAACAACGGCGATTGGCGGGGTACAAGCCCAAATTCTCAAGGCCCTAGATGCTGACGGTGGATACGGTGTATTTGACGAAGGAAGCAAAAACGCAAATAACGGGCTCCTCAGGCGGAGTCTATTATGGTGCCGAGACGATAATACGTCCAAGATGTCACGTATCGTATTCCCAAAACAACATCTTATTGCCGAGATCCCCTCATGGTCGTGGATGGCGCACGCTGGTGGTATCGATTACATTAGCCCGCCGTTCGGGGGTGTGGACTGGGAGAAGATGAAGTCCCCCTGGTCTTCAAACATGAGTGTTGGTGTTGGCAAAGCCCACACTGATCTTCAAAGAGGAAGCATAGCTTTAGTCGCTGAAGCTAGCGAATATAACGCCGACGCGGCCATTCGGGTTGGAGATGGGGAGATTATTCTTGATAACCCCGGGGGTTCTTACACACCACCCACGGAGTGCGTTGTTTTAGGGATTAAGAAGGGGATGGCGGAATTGAAAGCCAAAGACCGAACGCATTATCTGCTTGTGGTAACGGCAACGACGAGACAGGATATCAACGGCCTCCCAATCTATGAACGAGTTGGAGCTGGGTACTTGCCTGGGAAGTGTATCAAATCTGAGAGGCACACGATAAGCATCCATTAATAGGGTTTGGATTATCAGGAGTCGGAAACGGTGATGGTATAAAAGTGAGCGTCGGCCCATTCAACATGGTGTCACCGGAAAGTAGAGAACATCAACCACTACGATCACGGAAAATCTTCAATACATTCGTTGCCATTATACACAATGCGATAGTCTAACGTAACGTAACCTAACACTCTGCGCATTTAAATGTTGGATGCTGGATAGTTTTAACGTAGGCTACTGAAGGCTGAGATTGTGTCATGACCATGACGACGGCTACGGCTACCCATGGCCACATGCCTCCGCCCCTAGGGGTACAAGAACGAAGGGGATATTTGTATATAGGAAGCTAGCCATCAGAAGTAGTAGTTGGAGTTCCTCGTGCGTCAACAAGTATTCAGGACCTACCCATACCTTGCCATCCGTAGCAGATGCCCCGTGCCAGATTGTAGCTTGTTGAATTCGTTAAGAATACTTAATGGCAATAAGACCATATCCTTGAGGCTATAGCAAATGTAAAGAAACGATAAGTAACCAATACTACAGTGCTGTTTCGAATTCCTGTTGCAGCAAGGCAGAAGTATGGCACAGGTGACAGAGAAAAAAGCCTTCACGTTTAGATAGCGCCGGGCTGCTTTTGGAGAGAATGTCGTGATGGACAGTAACGCGGGAGAAATCTCAAAGGTCCGGCCAGGGTTTTTTGAATTCAAGTCATGTACGAATCCCGGCATTAATACTACGCGTAGTATACACACTCAGTCCGAGGACATCTTTAAAAGATCCCTGAAGAGCATAGAAGCTGGCGGTGGGTGAAGTACCTCGTTTGCTATCGCAATAATCCTCGAACAGCCGGCCGTAGTCGTCGAACGGCTAGGCAGGGGTTGTTACGTCATAGGGGTTTCAGGTCAGGTCAGGTCAGGTCACCTACACCACTATAGCCACCACCACCCACTTGATCCCTTCCTCTTAGTTCTTCAGTTACATTCCAGGCCCTATTCTGATCCTATTATTCTGCACCCTCGCGTAGATGTGTGACCCATTTACGCCACTGCGCACTGCGCAGTAGGAGCCTTCAGTCTAGAGGTCCCTGATAGGGGTGCTTGCGGCAAGGAACTTCTGTTATGTAAAGCCCCATCTTTCTAGGGTAAAAAAGCAACTCCAGGATGGTTTTGGTACCCTTATCTCGCGCCGCCATGCATGTGCGTTCCGTAGCTAAGAGATATTTGTTGAACGAGTAATAACCTAGGTAAGTGATTTACTACCAACAGAGATCCTGCATTTTGCTCAGGTGGCTTTAGAAGGGAGTGATGTATGAATATATTTCTTTGGTGAAAGAGTGAAAATGTAGTACCTATTATAAATCATGCTGGGTAAACATGGTTAAGGATGCTATATTTATCCGTATTTGTTTACATAGTGGAGCTTTTTTATAATCTGGTGATTTGAAGAGTATTTAAGTTTGGAGGCCCCTTGCTTTGTTGATCCTAAAAAGGGCTATCATGAGCAAATACACACCAATATTTTGAGTTAAGCAATGTTCTTTATGTGAGGGGGGGCATGGAATGACTGCATTCTGCATTATATGTGCAGTTGCTATCTTTACTATGCTATTTCCACCCTGAAAAGCCTTGACAAGTTTCCCAAGTATCGCGGGCCTGCGAGGCTTTAGACAGGGTAGCGCTCGGGCCATTTGATGGCCCTTGCAACATATTTTTGGTATACCTTCTACAAGCCGAGTTATGGGTTAGCGTGAAAAGTGTACTTGACAAGGGCAACTTTTACTGGGCAAGCACCAAGTAAGCGTGGCTTATAAGGAGGCGAGGTCAGTTTGATGTAGCTGAGACAGTTTATTGATTATCGTACAATAGGTATGTTCGAAATTATTGGGCTAGAATGTGATAACCTTATGCTGAGTGGTAAACAAGCAGCTGTAGCCAGCCCGGTACATCCCACACGATGAAGTGTAAAAACTCCTATCTATGCCTTTGTTTATGTTTGTTTATTTATGTAAGGCAAATGGATATACAAGGGGCTATTTAAGACATGCGAATTTTATAAGGGCAATTTGAATTGGTAATTTGTCAATGATTCTAATCGGTCGAGACTATAACTCGGCCCGCGTCCTCCTTCTCCGCGTTATCGTGACCTCTCCTTTAAATTCAAACGAAACTAGTATCAAACTACTTCGGTTTATACCCTATTCTCTTTGCTATCCAATATGCAGAACCGTGATGGAGAAAACATGGTTGTTAATCCGTCAACGGGATTATCACCGCCGCAGCCCCAGAAAATTCCGTGCTGGAAAGCTCATCCAGAAAAGCTTGTACCCAAGTTAAAGTCAACATTCGGCCCAACAAATTTCGAAGTCCAGGTTAGATAACAATCTCCTTAAACCTACCCTGCTGTTTACTAATAATGCTATAGGTAATACACAACGTATACCACATCTGGGCCCCGCGTCCCTTATCAGAGGTAAACTATCTCTTCGTTCTCAGGGTTCATTCTAGTAACAACACTGATATATGTTCAGAGCGAAATAGAGGAATGTGCAGGAGAGTATAAAGAGGTTAGCAGTACGCTCGGGCCGCAAAGGGCCCCTATAAAGGGGCCCGTCACCTCACTTTTCCACCTCCCACGAAGGGGGTGGCTTTTGGTGGTGGTCGGAGGTTTTTTAGCCCTCTATTTAGCCCTTAGGATCTAGTTGCGGTCGCACTGTAACTAGCCCCCATTGGCACCCTCAAGGAAAAGAATAA
>JAPUUL010000564.1:0-16656 GCA_029590625.1 Lasiodiplodia mahajangana
AAGCAATGGGTGACTGCGACGAAGCTAGGCCGAGGAGCACCAGCAGCAGGAGGAGGAGGAGAATGTTCGGCTTAAAAAAGACTGGCGGCGGAGAAGAGGTTCGGTTCGGAAGGGATCCTTAGCTAAAATACCTACAAAGAAAATTGACGTGCTGTGCTTGGCTTAGGTAGTGGGTTTCGAGGACAGTCCTGTGGTCGACGCTACCTACTGTATTGTACGCTAGAGACGCACGCAAGTAGAGCGACAGGCCCCCCCCGGCCTGCAAATTCCGGTCGTGCGGATGGATCGATAAAGTCGCGGCCCACCTTTATTGACCAATTGTATCACATTCCTGTACTGTATGATCCCTCAAGAGAGACTTGCCATCCGTCAGCTCTGTCCGCCTGGAGCTCTGTGTATCTATGCTTAGATTTTTAATTCTCTCATTGAATCTTGCCAAGGCACTGTGTAGACGAATATTGTATTCTCCTTTGCTCGATTCCTTTAGACATATCCAGATCGCTATCTAGATAGTTGATTGAGCAAAAGTTACCTTATCTGTGTAGCTGGTTCAAGACATACAAAGTTGTGCACCTTCACTTCGGGAACTCGGGGTTTACTCGCTGTTGTAAAGATCTAGATAAAAACCTTATAATACATATGTATCATACAACTGTGGGCGTTGGCAACTTAGACGGGTTATTACAAGCGGACCATTCATATTAGAGATATTCTTGCTTAATTGATTAACGTGAGCGGCACAGAGCCGCGCTGATTTAGTCGTGGAGCTTGAGTCAACTTGAAAATATCTCTCATCACATTAGCTTACTTGCTACCTATCTAGGCGGCATCCCACAAAAGTAGTAGATAAGCACGAGAGTTCCAAGGGTCTTATATCCGAGTTACAAAATATTTCATTCATGACAAACATCAGTTTCCTTATCGCGCCCAGTTAGGAGCCTTATCTAATCAATTAAACGTATTCCTGCTTCATTACGTTAAGGCTTTCAGCCCGCCCCCTAACTAGAGAATCAGATGGTCTAGGGAAGAATATTAGAAGCGGAGGTCTTTGAATAATGTTTGTATTTCTAAATATGGCCTCCTCTTAACGGGTAAACATTAGGTAGCTTCATTCTAATTTTCTAACTCGGGAAATCTAGTATCTAAAGGTATATAGAGTAGTACTGTAGTAAGAATGAAGCAGCTTGCATTAGCGTACTAGCGTGGGTGAGAGTAGGTAGCGTAAACCTATGCCGTTATCCTGCTCTATAGGCGACTTTTAAGTCCTAGCTCGGACCCAGGATGAGCGCCTGGTTATAGACATCATCACATGTGCTTCAATGTGAAAAAAGAAAGTGAAATCGTCATTGAAGCATTCCATAAGTCCTCGGCTGATCAATCCCCGGGATTCACTTGTATCTAAATATGTGATATGACGCCCGGCGTGACTTGCAGCGGTTGGAATATTCACGTGCATCTGCACTACACTAAACACTGGATCTCACATGTGATGACTGTGCGATTTGGCAATATCGGAATATTTAGGGCTGTGTTCCAACAAGCGCTCCCGCTATAGCCTTGCACGTCTGGGGTTCCGGGGTAAAGTCGGGTCAATGGACGTCGCAAAGTCTAGGAGAAGAGCATAGTGTCGTGTCGGTATGGCCATTGTTTGACCTGGACAATATTAGCTCCATCCTCCCGAGTTGATCGCCAACCTTGCGGTTTACGGTTGAAGAGGCACTTTGCTGGCCTGGTCCGTCTAGCTTATATTAGATGCCGCTTCCTAGACCTAGCTTCGTGTATAACAAAGAAAGTCTAGTTAGCTATCTATCACAACTCAAAAAGTAGGGTAACTTTCTATTCAGCTCTCTTCATCAATACTTAATTGTAACACGGTCAAATGAGAAGCAGGTGTATAAATAGCACATCGACAGTATTCTCGACCGCAACAAGGGGCACATTAGCGACCTCGCTTTCATAACCTCGTCTCTCCCTCAGCTTCAACCTGACATCATCCAACGCTGGGTTGAGATAACCCTCACTAGGCATCCTTTACCAGCACTATAGAATTCATCCCTGTCCTTAGCACGGGATTTGGCCTATCCATCTGATGCGTACTGTAGCTAGCTACGCGATTTATGACGCCTTCGACCTTAGGGCTCTAGAGGAAACGCCGACCCGGCGTCTTTTGATTGACCAATAATAAGAAGCATCTAGCCAAATAAATGAATTCCCTACGAGCCGATTCGCGAACTGCACAGAGCTGCATGTCCAAACGCCAAGGATCCAATTAGAAAATCATAAAAACGCATAAGTCAGGGAATCCAAAAACAATATAATTTATCGCTCGATTTTTAGGGCCGTAATTGCCGACCATATCATAGATAGTACACCCGGATGTCGTAATCGTAATACCGGACTCCAGTACATGAACTTATACACGCGCAGCCGCCCTATTAAAACAATGACTACCTGCCTTGAGGCGCAGTCGACGCTGGCATTTCTCCATATCTTCCTCTACCCTTCGTCGTGTCGTATGCGTTAATGACACGCGTTTGGCTTTCGTCAGCCTGCGAGAAGGCGTACCCGCGCTGTTTTCGCATTCGCTGCACTTGACGAACTTTTCTGATCGCCTTTTGAAACTGTTCCATTCTATTTCAACGTTTAGTAACTGAACCAGTGCTTTATGAGGATGGGTAGGGTATGGCTGAATTACCTTGGACGATAGTCTTGAATGTTATACTTCTGGATCTCCTGGATGTGGTGATAGCTTCGTGGATAATACATCCTCCTTACATACTTCCAGGCCACATCTCGGATAAGGCAAGCAAGGGGTAGGAAGACTGTTTGAATGTAGAAGTTTGGGCTCGTGAAAAGCACTGGTACAATGCCATGCAACTCGGTCGAGACGTTAACCATCGGAGCAACCACGCCATAGACGGCAATAAAACCAAACCAGATCAGTAAGCTACCCGGTATCGCTATGACATGGTACTTGGTCCAGTTGCTTGTGACCAATGCCGCCTTACCAAGTACGGTTGCCAGAACAGAGGCATATAGACCTGTACCCCAGAGCCAGTGACCTCCAATTGTACCGTCACGGAGAACACCATCGCCGTACCATATAAGTTCGGAGAAAATGTACAGGATAAGTGAATGATAAAAGGCATTTGCAATCCATGCAGCAAAAGTCTTGATTTTGAAAAACTCATTGCGTTGCCCTGCGGAATACAATTGGGGGTACCGATCAAGCAAACGAGCTGAGACGTATTGGTCTAGAATACCAATTGCAAGAGGCGGCAAGACGGTGAAGAAGACGTTATAGAAAGAAAGCATCCACGATTCATAGATAATTTCGCCAGAGAACACATTTTGGAATGCATACTAAAACGTGTTAGCTATGGTTAGAAATGCCTTTGCAGGGAATTGGACTAGAGCAATGTTTACTTACCCAAAATTGTGTCTGGTAAAGGGCAATATTTTTGTAAAAAGAAAAGAGAATTGTCTTGCTGATTCGATGATAACTCCAGGCGCCGTGAACCAGTGTTAGTTTGCGAAGGAATCGAAATTGTGCTATTGAAACATCCGCGGACCGGGCTGCTTGGAGACCTTCGACACCCGAAATGCCTACACCAATGTGGGCGGCCTGGATCATGGATACGTCGTTCGCTCCATCGCCGATAGCGAGTAGGATCTCGTCAGAGAACTTCTTGACTAGCTTGACAACTAAAGCCTTCTGAAGTGGGGACACACGACAGCAAATGACAGCTTTGCACATGACTGCAAGATCAAAAAATAGCTTCTCTAGGTCGGGTTCTAGGGCGTAGGTGAGAGATTTGCCGTCGATGACTAGAGCTAGTGTATCCATCTCAATGGAGCCCTCAGCATTATTCTTGATCGCCTCTAGTTTCTTTTGAATATTTTGACGTGTAGCCATAGCATCCTCCTCGTTGACAATCAGGAGCATCATGTCCTCACTTAACAGTTTCGAACTCATACCAATGTTGATAGCGGTTTCCTGTCGATCTCCAGTCAACACCCAAACCTTGATATTGGCTTCTTGTAGTGTGTGAATGGTCTCCGGCACACCGTCTTGTAGCCTATCCTCGATAGCAGTAGCGCCTAGCAGATAGAGATCGTGTTCAATGATTTCAGCGGCTTTGTCGAGCTCCTCAGCTCGATTCCCGCTTACGGTGGTTTGAGCTTTATCGAACATGGCGTACCATTCCCGGAACTCATGGTCAGGGATCTCGCGCATGGCTAGACAGAGAGTTCGCAAACCCTCAGCCGCATATTCTTCCAAGTGTAGGAGTGTCTGCTCGACGTGTGGGTTATCATCGTTGAGGCGTTCTAAAATAACAGTATCGGCACCCTTGCAATACAACCGAATCTTTCCATCGGGGCAACGATAGATCGTGGACATGCGCTTTCTTGTTGAGTTGAACTCACATACGGCCAGGAGCTCGTATTGCAATTCTTCACCACCCACCTCAATAATGACGGTTCGAGGTTTACGAGCAATGAAAGAATACCCCATACTCACGGCGCCTTGGACGAGAGCGCCTTCATCGGGAGAGGCAGCTTGATACTTGATCTTGCCGCCATTCTTTTCATCTCGCTCTGGAATAACAGTATGACAAGTAGCCAGAAGGGCTAGGAAGTGATGAATGGCCTCAGACGTCTGGTGAGATTTAAGGTTCTCCGCAAGTTGCTTAAAATCGTGGATTCCGACTGTCATACCATCCTGAACTGTAGCTCGCCGATCCTCGGGAACTTCTTCCGCATACTGGATGCCACCAATGGAGCACTGCTTAAACTCCATCATGTTACATGTCAGAGTCCCCGTCTTATCAGAGAAGACGAACCCGACCATGCCTAGTTCCTCTACTAAACTTGATGTCCGGCAATTTGCAGGTGTGTTTGTTTGGTCATAATATATATCCAAATCATCGTTGATAAGGATGCCGTGCCAATATTTGACCAGTTCTACCGTAACGAAAAGTGAGATCGGAACTAGAGCCGAGAACAAGACCCAATACGTAACAAGATCCTTAAAGATAGCCTGGACAACTTTACCGGCACCATTCAACTCGTCCAATTCTAGGTAAGAAACTGAGTCGTTCGACACGGCACGGTATACTAAGTCTCCAATGGTACATATTGAGCTTAGAATTAGGAGCAATCCAATCAGGGCAAGCACAAGTTTGTTGAGTTGCCGCTCAACTTTGGTCCGCTTGATCGGGGTGGCAGTTGCATTGCGCATCAACTTCGTCTCATGACCGGTGAAGACAACTATGCCGTGTATCCAAGGGGTATTTCGGAGAGTAGCGCCTCGGAGTAATAGTTGTTCGGGGTTTAGCGGCAGCTCCTTTTCTCCACCACCAGCTTGCATCGTCAATGTTGCCTCGTACGTATAGAGGCTACTGTTAGGCTGTTCTGACCGAATCCTGCCTCCTAACCTACTTAGTTCAGCAGAGCTGACTAGAGCTGATGTCTCAGGGAGACCTTGCTTGATTTTGAGATTCGTTTCACCGTCGAGGTTGGCTGTCTCAATGTAACATAAGCCTTCGGGTTCAGAACTCGCAAGCAGTACCATATCGGCAGGAAACGGCTCTTCGGATTCGACCCGCACAATATCTCCTACTGCTACGTTGATCCATCTTGTGTCTTCAAAAGTTGATCCTCTAAGGACCCTAGCCTTCGAGTTGTTCAAAGCACTATCAGCTTGTTTCCTTCTATAATCCTCGACAAGCTCCTTGGCGGCAGAGATTAGTAACACAACAAGGAGGGGGCCGATGGTGGTATATTGGTTCGTCGGCGACAGACCAGGGATTTGCTGTAATGCCGCCGTGAATAAGAAGAATACGTTTGCGAATTTAGAAAACTGTTCGATTAAGAACTTCGGTAGGAATGTCGCAACGTTATATTTGGCGGTAGAGACGTGGTTGTCCACATACTTATTGGCCAAATTCGCCGGTGGGTTGTTGAGATGTATGATTCGAGGTCCCAGTGTTGAAGGATCTGGTTTGCCGCTTCCGAACCCAAATTTGAAGTTCTTCAACTCAAACTTCTTATTTTGTTTCGCTTGCGGAGAGATCCCTGACGAATCGGTTCGCTCATGCCGGGCGTCTGTAAGAGGGAGGTCCATTTCCGAGTAGCCTTGTCCCATCCCCAGCATTTTCTTTGCTCTTCCCAAGAAGCCGCCACCGAGCCCTAATACACTGTTGCGATTCCGGGCAGTATCGCGGCGCATTTGGTCAGGGCCGCCGATCGATCCTCCACCGTGTTGGTAGTAAGACTGATCGTCGTCGGGATAGTCGTCGAAATCATCGGCATACCTCCGGTAGTTGTTTAAATCAGACGTCTGACTATATTGCCTATCGTTCTCGACCATGTAGGGTGGTCGAGGACCTGAGGCTAGAGCGCCGGTAGCAGGATTCTTCACGCTCGGATGCGCTTTCTGGCTTCCACCAATAAAATCATCATAGGAGACGGACTGGCGTGAAGGGAACTCGCTACCGGGATGGATGGTATTATAGGAACGAAGCAGCTCGTCGTCGTTCACGGTGGCGCGTTGTCCACCGTAGGCCGGTTGGTCGTCGAGATCGAGAAGGAGGTCATTCTTGGGGCTAGAAGAGCCCCCGAGAGGCGCCCTTCCCGCCATAGCGCAAAGGGATGGAGAAAATTATACAGGGACGAGAATCAGAGACATGGGAGATTCAGAAGGGAGAAGGGCGCTTTTTGGGATAGACCGGAGAGGTTGGATTGACTCAGTTTCAGTTTCTAAACGTTGGTTCTGGGCGACAAGCTCGAGGCAAGAGGATATTCAGATGGCAGTTAGCCAGATGACAACGGAGCGGATGGCGTCGCAAGAGAGCCTAGATTAGCTGCTTATGGCTGGCTGTGCCCAGGGAAAAAAAGATGGGTGCATGCAATACGAGTTCGTTGCCCCGGGCCCGCAGGTGTGAGAGAATCGCAGTGGTATTAAGCAGCCTAAATGGGACTGGGCTGAACTAGGCTTGGTTAGATTTGGTAGATTGGGTGCTCGCAATAAAGGTGAAGGCCAAATATTACATAGCAGAAAGTATCAGGAAGTCGAACAAAACAACAATAAGGACTGATGATGCAGAGAGACGCCGGGTGGTTGGAACCAGCTCGGTGCAGGTACAGTCAGTCAATGCAGTCAGTCTCTCGAGACGGAATGCAGGTGCAAAAGACAGACAAGTTGATGGATGGATGGACGGGTTTGACGGCAGGCCATACACGTACAGGTCAGGTAGGTAGGTGGTACCAGTCTACAGTTAGATGAAGCGTGGTTGCTGATAGGTCACCCAACTGGACGACGCGACGCAGGTTTGTTTCGTCAATCTACACAGCCTCCAACATATGTCCACCACCTACAACCACACACAGTACCTGGATACTGCTGGACAGGTAGGCGAGGTAGGTACCCACCTCGTGGTGCTGTACAGCCTACAACTTCCCAGCCCCAGGGTAGGTACCTATTGTACAACAGTACAGTAGACCGGTAGTGCATCTACATACAGGTAGGTCACCTACAGTACCTACTACCGTCTCTCTGCAATAGGTAGTGGACCTAATGAGTGGAGGTACCTAAATCCAGGGGCGAAGACACCTACAACAAAAAAGGAGGCCAGAGCTAATTGGAACTAAGGTGTGTGCACTAGCAACTACCTAAGCAACAAGGAGGCATTTATCAACGATGATGCGATTGTTTGATTGGGAGAAAAGTCGTTTGGAACAAGTACCCAGGTATCTAATCATCGTGGCTTAGTTTGCACAGGCCCCCACGTTAGCGCTAGCCCCGCCTTACCCACCAGTATTTACCTAATAGACCGCTCACCTTCGAACACGAAGTTTGAGACAATACTCTAACTAAAGATATCTGGTTTGGGGTTTGGGGTTTGGGGTCCTTTGTACAACTCTATAAAATCCCATCTATGTGCTGCGCCGGCACACGCTGGTTGTTTCAATGGGTACAACCGCTGTCATAAAACAACTTTTACCAGGTACCTCTCTTATTGCGGAGTTCATGTCTTAACGAAGAGCGATACTCGGCTCGTTACCCGAGTCGATCCCCCGAGACGTCATGAAAGAGGCGCAATTCACGCTTTGGAATAAAGGCTTACGTGCCCACCAGAATTCTCCCCATCAGCAATAGTGTACTGTAGGTACTATATACAGCCAACAGTATTGAAGGGTCCCAGCAGTTCCTACATAATCCATCCTCCTTCTATCTGTGTTGAATTGATACTGATGCTGATACAATATTGCAAGAACATTGCTATTCCCGTAAGAACCATGCTACGCTTACAAATTTCGCTCATTAGCGAATCGAAATATTAGTCTAGCCTATAATCATTTTCTCTGTTGGACTCTCACCTTAGATCTATCGCTATTTGAATGATGGGCGACGGCCAATAAAGCGTATATAGCATGTTCTTCCTAAACACATCTATATCTATCTTTAAAACTATGTGTATGTGGCGAGAATGGTCTCCTCGTTGAGTCCTCAAAAGGGCCGTTGATCGTATCGCCGTCACTCATCATAGTATCATCTTTCATAAGACTCCAATTCTTTTATAGAGCGGCCTTGAGGTCGTCGCCGTAAACGCTCTTGATGAAGTCGCCGATATGCTTATTCACCTCAACGGGCTTCTGAATCATGGCCCAGTGAGTGCAGTCCGTAAGGGTTTCCAACTTGAGGCCCGCAGCAAAGTACTGTTCCTGACCGATCGCCATCCAGGGAGGCAGGGCAGCGTCCTTGTCTGCCATAACCAGCATAGCGGGTATGGTGAACTTGAAGTTATCACTGGCCACCTTCGCCTCGTCGTCCCCGTTGATTTCACGAGTCCGGTACCAGTTGCAGGGGCCATGAAGACCATGTCGCGAGTACTCTTGCACGTAGAAATCGGTCATCTCTTTGCTGATCAAAGGGCTCTGTCCGATGCTATCGATATTTTCCTCGATAAGGCCGGCGCTGATGGTGAAGGCCGGCTTTCCCTCTGGCGTTGTACCACCGAGTAAACCGTTGATGAAGCCGCGGATGCGCTCTGGTGACTTCGCCACGATCTTCTCCGCATCGCCATTTGCAAGGTGTATCTGGTATCGGAAGTTTGGCAATTTCTCAACTAGCTCCGGAAGATCCATCCTGACTGAAGACGGGGGTAAGTACGGCACGCAGATCGAGAAGACACAACTGATCAGCTCGGGGTAATACTGCGCCAGGCGCCTGGGTAATTGTTAGCTTTGGGATCTTTGGTATGCCGAAGCGTAGGCCAAGCAGCAGAAGCAAGTTGAAATGCAAGGCGAAGCGCGCAAATGGGGATGGAAACGACGTCGTGTGGCTTACCAGACAAAGAGTGCACCCCAATCGTGTCCACCTAGAATGATGGGCTGATCAGTGACTTGCTTGATGATCTCAGCCATATGGGCCGTCATCTTCGTCATTCTGTACTCTTCATAAGACTCCGGAGCATCGGTCTGTCCATAGCCCAGCATGTCCGGGACGACGACTTGTAGATTTAGAGACAGCAGGTAGGGCACCTGATTGCGCCATCCCATACCAAGATCCGGCCTATAAATGGCGATGAGCTTCCGCATTACCATCCATCGGGGTACTACCATACCAGCCGTGAATAAGGAACACCGTAGCTGTCGGCTTGCCGTTGGGCTTTGCCAACATGTAGTGGTACTTGAAACCTCCTACTTCGGTGAATTTGTGCTCGACCCGCGGGTCATTGGGAGCCAGAGAGTCTGCCATTATATCCTTTCAAATCTTAGCGCTATATGAATCGATTAGTACCTGGTGGAAGATCGTCGCTTGACTAGATAAAAGTGAAGTAGAGGTACAGAGGCGATGCAGAGTTGCAGGCGAGCAGTGGGCTCGTTACAATACATTTAGGGAATTCCTACTCACTTTATGTTCTACAAATTCACTACTTAGACTTAGCAATATTGGAAGAATAGGGTGAGGAGAATAAAAGTGTGGGATTAGAGAAGAAAAGGAGGAGGCATGGTTTAGCTTTTATATAGCAGACTTGTATCGACTTATATTATATGTCAGCTGAACTACCTAGAGTTAGACCACTCCGTCATACGGCACTGTATACAAAAGCGCATCTTCTTGTGGGCGGACGGCTCGATTCTACGGTACGGCGGTGTTCCGGGTAGGAAGGTCCCTCCGAACTTGGCCTGCATATTGAGGCCGACCGAGGTTCCGCACGTGATCGTGCTCGACTATGGCTGCGGGAGCTGCCTTTCCTAGGTAGACGACCCATATTTCCTAACGACAGCGTCGCAGCGTAGGTCGTTTCGAGAGACTACATCTCTTAGTCATGTATGCCTCGAAATCCTCCGCTGAATAGCTAGGATATAATTGCAAATAAGCGCTGGGCATGTTTGCTAGTTTTGTCTTCCGTGGACACCATACCGCCGATAACGTCACGTTTGAATCACTATTATGTATTTGCGCCACGATGTAACGGAAGTTGGTAGAACTACGTGCTACGTATCGTCCCATAGCACACCCGAGAGCAAAGCAGCGGGAGACGGTTTCGTCAAGTACGCGAAACGGACCGAGTGATTCCAACTACTGCTCTTACGAGCCTTACATTCGTGGCACTTACATAGGTGCGCCATCCCGAGCCCTGTACCTTAAACTAACCAGAGGCGCCTATAACGCCTGTACGGATGCCATCGAAATACACGAAAAAGCCGACATTTAATAGATTACTGTATCCTCATCCTCCTCGATCATGACGTCGTCTACTCTATCGGGCTCTTTCTCGGGGCCGACCTTATTAGTAGCGCGTGAAGAGGGACGATTAGTAGACTCAGGTTGCGGCTTGTCAGTAGGTGGTTCATCATGGGGTTTACCCACTGTCTCGTCTGTTTCCGGTATTGATGCCTTTACCACAACGCCTAGGCCTCGCAGGCGCTGTTCTTTGCGTTCCCTAAATGCTGAAACTTCTTTCTCAATGGTGCTTTCGACATGTTGAATCTGGTCTTGAATTATGCCTTCTTGTGTCCTAGTGAGCTCATACGGCAAATAGAACTGCAATGGTCGTTAGCCGAGATATCCAGCCTACATGTGTAGAACAGGCGAGCGAGCTAGCTTACGATCTTTGGTTTGGCCCTAGTTTGTAGATAATGGGCCTTGGCTAGCATATCGGTGTGCTTGGTTTTCATCTATGTTCCCTCGTGAGTAATGTCTTCATGAATAGCATGAAGAGTAGTGGACAACGTACAACTTTCTCGTCGAACTTAAGCTGCTCGACCTTGCGCACGGCTTCTAGTTTGGAAAGCCTTTGCATGCGCAAGCGGTCCTCTTCTGCTCGTTGCTGGGTGGATTTTGCCTGCTGTCGTCGCTCAATGTCTTGACGCTTTCTGTGCTGCGAGCCGGCACTGGCTTGACTTAGGGTATTCATCAAACCGCCTAATAACCGTCTTCCACGCTTCTTCTCCTCCTGGCGCGCTATCTCTCGCCGGTCTGTGCCTACTTCCCTCGTAGATTGGGGTCGAGGCTCGTGTTTCTCGTCGGTCTTCTCGTCGTCTACTTTCGCCCTCTTCGGTGATTTGGAAGGCGCATCTTCGGCGGCACTTGGGGGAGGGGCTTTGCGCTTCTGTTGCGCATTGGCAGCGGCATGCTCTTGGCTCTTATCTATGGTGGACTCCGGCTCCGTTTCTGCCATCTTGCCATTGGCATCATCGTGGCTCACCGGGCTTCATGAAGATACGGTCATTAGCAAAATAGAGGGCAAAACGGGCTACATGAATCAATCGCTTACTCATTTTCGACTGCCATAGTGCGAAAAAAAAACAAGGCGGGGGTAAATGTTAAACTGAGGCTTGAGCAAAAAGCTGGGGGTAGGTTAGAAATGAAGAAGTACAGTGGGATGCCTGGGGGGGGCAATGGATAAGTTTGAGATAGATTTAAGCCATAATAAGCATTAATTGAGAGTTTTAAAGCGGAGACCTCGTGCGCGTAATGTATCAAAGTGCCCGAGTTTCACATCGTTGATATATCGGAGGACTAGATGTTGCATGCAACACTCAATAAGAGCGAATGAGTGTCGCAAACCAAATCACAAAGAATACATGTAGCAGTAGATTAGGTAGGTACCTATCTAGGTAGCTAGCTGTAGGTACTAAAATCCTACCCCTGTTTGGTTGCTTTCAGCAGGTGGATACCGCTACGGCTACTGCAGCTCCCCCGCTGCTCACCTAGGCTACCTGCTTGAAAAGCCACTGTCCACTCAGGTACCTAGGTACCTGCCTACTGTACCTACGAAGGTCCCTACAAAGGTGGCGAGGCTGAGAAATCTAAAACATCATAGCCAAATTATCATAAGTAATCCGGATAGCCTCACGATCCTCTTCTTCTTTTTTTCGTTTATTTCCTCCCTCCATACCAAACATCACAGCTTTTATCTCTCTGCCTTCATTCCCAAGCCACCTCTGGTTTCTAGAGCTTTGTCCGCAGCAAGCATTCATCTTCGTCAAGACCAAACCAAGAACTAGTAGGAGCAACATCATGTCGCGCCACCATCCGTGAGTACCCACAGAAGCTCCAAGGCCAAAGTCCATTCTCCCAGGCATTCTAGCTAACTGCTGTCTCTCTCCACATACAGCGATCTCGTAATGTGCCGCAAGCAATCCGGCATTGCCATCGGCCGCCTATGCGACAAATGCGACGGAAAGTGCCCAGTCTGCGATTCCTACGTGCGCCCGACCACGTTAGTCCGTATTTGTGACGAGTGCAGTTTTGGCAACTACCAGAACAAGTGTGTGGTATGCGGTGGCGAGGGTATATCGGACGCGTTCTACTGCTTCGAGTGCACGCGCCTTGAGAAGGACCGCGACGGGTGCCCCAAGATTATTAATCTCGGTAGTTCACGGACAGATGTAAGCTTCCCTATCTCCCTTCTCAATTTCCCCCCGCTGCCATCCATGGAAGGGTTCAGCCAGCTTGTCAGTACTAAAATCGATGCTGACAACTCGTCTTTTCCACAGTTATTCTACCAGAAGAAAACGAATCGAACGGGTTACTAGCCTTTATGTTGCCCGGGTCTGGGCTGTTTCAGGGAAGGGGCGTACAAGTACATGGAGATGTGTATTTGAAAAGAGGAGAAGCAGTTTTTTCATTGTATATTGCATTCACGCCGGCGTTCTATGGTCACAGCTCTCTTAGTGTGGATAGGTTGATACCCCAGTTAGTATCCTAGACAGAAAGACAGAGATTGCCTATCACAAATCATGATCCAGTATAAGCAATTCGGTCTTAGGGCATTGCTAAATCGTAATGCATTCAATCATTCATAATCTACAGGATACTCCTAACCATGTGGCGCTGTATTGCCCGTATTGTGTTGTGTGGATGGGCCCATTTGCCTCATTTCCATTACATTAGAGATAGCTGACTTTGACACCCATTCCCGCAGTCTGCTTGACCTTCTTCCATCCTGAACCAAGGATACGTTGTATCCGCTCCCGGAGGTCCCTACGACTAAACACTACTATGATGCTAATAATAAAAGTAATCAGTCTCATGAGAAGCATGGGGTTGGTCCTAAGGGAAGTCCCCATCTGCTCAATGACAGCCCCAAGGTTTGCTAAAATCATAGCGGCTCTCGCTCCAAAGCTCGGGGATACCACTGCCTTCTTTGCCTTGGAGGTAGATGAAGACGACTGAACTGACTTTGGCAAGGTAGAGCCATTCCTGGGATTCCGTGCTTTACTATGAGACGATGGAGGTGGAGACTGTTCGATACCATAATCGATCTCACTTGCTTCTCGTTTTGCTTGTTCCTCTTCGAGTCGACGACGTTCTCTAGCCTCGTTTTCTGCTCTCAGTCTCCGAGCGTTTTCAATGTCTTGCTTTAGCTCAGCTTCTTGTCTCTGTTGCTCTTCAACCTCTCTCTTTTGGGCTGCCTGCTGCTCTTCCTGAAGGCTTTGGAGAGCCTGTAAGAAAGCCTCCCTTCTCTCCTCATCTAGTACTTCACTGACGCTGATAAACTCCCTCGCATAATCCCATTCGTTGTTTCGTAGTAGGACGTGAAGGGTATACAATTCAAGTATTTTCACTCTGGCATTTAGATCCCTTGGTGTATCAGCGCCGCCGCTCGCTCCTTTGGAGGTTGACCTGCCGTTTCGTGACGAAGGCCGGTGAGACCGGGCCGCTTCTAGTTGTCGGGATATATCTAGGTTCGGCGTATTTGAAGCGGCTAGGAAATTTTCAAGTCGCTTCTGATTCACAGCCTGGGATCGAGCGTGCGAAAGTAGGAGGGTTGCCCTTGGTTATTGGGTTAGTTGAAATCCGTATGACATACTCAAGGCGGCCATTGAATTCGCGAAAGCTTCTAGGAAGAGCGAATTGTCTTCCATAAGGAACAATGACTTGGGCAGTACTTTGAAGTCGACCTTGCGATAGGGCTTGTAAGACGACTCACAGATTTATGACCACGTCAGAGTCAACATTTTCCTCGACACCATGGTAGCCGAACTGCACAACCTCTTCCCATACATCACCATTCCGAACCTTTTGACAAAGGGTCCGCCACTCCTGTGTCCCGAAGGCCTCTTTACCTTCCTCCGAGTCCAGTTCCAGGATCGCATTTAGTATCGTTAAGTATAAGCTCCACACCTTGATCCTGGTGGCCCGCGAAGCTCTCACGACAGGCGCAGGCTCTGTCAAGCCATTGGCATCACTCCCTTCAGTCGACGGTGTGATCAGAGGCAATAGAGTTGATAAAGCTTCGGGTAACCGACGCGTGAGAAATAGCTGTGACGCCTGCCTATATGTCTTAGAAATTTGGGACGGCGCACCGCGTGGACTACTAGATGAGACGAGAGATGATATCGAATTGGAGAGTACGTGCGATCCGAAGGTCTCTGAAGCCGTCGGGCTTAGGGTAGCCGAGTAAGAACCATCGAACGCCATCGGGTGCTTGGGAGACGCCGTGTGGTGGAAATGAGTGGGTGGCTGCGGTATCTCGATTACGCCGGGGTGGACATTGGAAGACACCGCGTCAATTCAACTTGAAGGAACAAGTAAAAGACAAATCCAGGGAAGCAAAATCGAATTTGAGCTTCAGACCCGAAGACCTGCACAAGTGGGAAGGCAGGTCATTGGCGTATGGCGTGTTGCGTGTTGTGGTGGCACGTGGAACTTGGGTACTCGTAAGTGACCGCAGGTTGACAGTTAAAAAGTAAAGTCAACAACCACGAGTCAACACTAAAGCTCTCCCCAGTCGGTGATTGCATGCCGTCTTTTGCCTCGGCCCAGCCGTGCGCACGCTCCACTTGCCTAAGAATGGCCAGATTTACCGGTGTACCTGCCAAGTATAGGTTCTAATCCACACATGTCTTACCGATCTTGGCTTAGCGTATAAAAAGGTGACTACCAAGGTTTGTCCTTGAATGCATATGAAGGAAACAACCTCTAAGTAAATCGGCTCTCAGAATTAGGTACTTACATACCTAGGTAGGGAAACGGCTATATTAACTGGGTATTGTCCGCTGGCCATCTGACTAAGCGGCGAATACGGACATCATAAGAAACGAAGCTCAAATCAACGAATAGGTGAGGTATATGAGGTTCACGACTAAGAAGCGCTTGATAGAGTCAGGTGAACACCAAACAATAAATTCCCAAAAAGGAGATGGTCTATAAGGATGGGAAGGTTGTTCCTTACATGCCTACTTGTAAGTACCTTCTAGTCATGCATTACTTTCATGATTAATCTCAGGCTTAATCTAGGTTCTTCAAAGAGATATAGAGCATAACTTTAGGTAAGTTAGGCAAGATTTGCCTAAAGTCAACGGGGGCGCTGTATATTATTACAAGATTCTCAAGCTGAAATACAGTCACAAGATTGACTGCAATCACTTGTATAATGAATGAGTTTAAAAATATTTCCAGGCATTGTAATACTGTAAAAGTCTGCTCATATCGTATTATTATTATACTTTCATACCCATCAGCCTGTCTCTGACGTTATACCTATCAGTACTCTTTGGTAAGACCGTCAGATCAAGGTTCGCTTATTGGTGAAGGAGGCGGGCACTTGGCGTTCTGTTTGAAATATATTCGGTGCTATTCTGGCTTCTGACCCTCTAGTTCAATATTCCAGGCCTTTGGTAACGCTACCCCCATCCGAATTTGCCATAAGCGGCGATCAAATCGACCTTCTACAAGCGCCTTCGCGTCTCCAGCGTAGATGAAAGTGTTGCCGTACACCTCCACCGGTTCATTACCATCCGTAAACTCGATCATGCAGCGATGCACCTTATATGCGTCTGTCTCATAGCGTGCTAATTTCTCATCGTGCTCGAGAGTCTGGACCTGGTACGCGCAGCCGGTAACCCGCGCATCTTTTGCACCATCGATCAGAGCTAGATATTGGCCCCAAGAAGATAATTCGTAGCCTGTTATCTTGGCTGGCCTGAATATGGGCTGTTCTTCAATGTCCAATACATGTCGTAAGATGCTGGGCTTGGTGAGAGTACCGTAGAAGAAATACCATATTGGATAGGGCTGGTTGTGTACACCAGGCGTAGTTTTCATGTAGTTAGATCCCTTGGCGTCAAGCGACGCAAGATAGGCCGAAGGGCTTTCATGTTGAGGTTTCACTTTGTGAACCACCGGCCTCGACG
>JAPUUL010000565.1:0-16646 GCA_029590625.1 Lasiodiplodia mahajangana
TCCTCATGCTGCTAGACGCCATCGACTACACCCTCAGCGGATGGGGCAGTCGGCCTCAGCGGGCTGACGGCATACTCTGTGCGTTTAGAGACAAGGTCTGGCACCTAGACGAGGTCCGCGCGCTCCGCACCAAAGAGGAAAAGTTCATGAGGCGATACATAGAGCCCGACGGCGCCGGAGAGAGTCCTCGCACAGCACCGAATCCCGAGAGAGAGGACAGCAACATGCCCACCTGTGGGACCACGGGAAGACAGCAGCAGGAGGAAAAAGCAAAGAAGAAGCCGGGACACAAGAGAAGGCTGAACATCGTAAGGAAGCAGAACGACCCGAGAAAGTGGGTGGGCAACGACAACAATGTCTGCATACGCCTGGAGGGTATTAAGCCGTTCGGCAAACGAGAGCCGGGCGCGAGTATTTACATGAGGGCTGAGCAAGTCGGTGCCATTGCCGTTGACTTCAAGAAGCTTGCCGAGACGGGCGACATTGTTCAGGACCTGATCAAAGCTGAGGNAAAAACGCCGTCGTTTCTGGCGCGGAAAAGGCAAAAAGGGCAAGAAGCTCACCTTTGAGGAGGACATGGCCGCTTTAAGAGAGGCCGAAATAGACGCTACCTTTGAGGCTTTCTATTACGGACGTATATGAGGACACCCTCGAGGAGGTTTGAGGGGATGTTCGGAGTGACAGGGTCGTGTGGACTGTATGCCATGCATGCCATGATATTCACGACTGTAGATGACGGAATGCAGGAAGGAAATTTGGCGTCTAATATTTGCGAATCATAACTGTTGTCATGATTTGCAGATAAGGGCTGGGTAGGAGTTTGGAGTGGTGCGCTTCAATACCCGGCGGACTATGAGCGTTTGCGCAATCTCTCAGGTTTTCGGATTGATTTGAGATACATGATGGCAAGGATTCAATGGCATGTAATTTTGCTTAATAAACGTACTGAAATAAGAGAAGGTATATCATGAAATTCATCGTATTCGTTAATGCCTACACTAGACTAACCTAGTAGGCTCTCACAATTATGTAGCAGTCTTTCTATTCTGCAGCAACTCTATATCTGTGATGGTGCAAATCTGCCATCATCAGGCCGGAAGTAGTAGCTCTCTTATCAGAGAAGGGTTTAACAACCTATCTTTGCTTTTCATTAGCTGTGTCGTCCGGTACGGAATTATCGAGCCATGCTGCTTTCTAGGCCTCAGGCTTGTACACCCCATCTTTACATAAAAGCACAACCTTCTTGAAAAACCGCCGCCACTCTAAGGGGTCTCCTTTGAGTTTGACAAAGCGTACTTCGAGCAGTTCCTGAGATTCGGGGAGATAGTATTTGTCAAGTAGGATCTCGCCGTGCATGCTCTGCTTGCGGTCATCGAGAGTCTTGACCCTAAGCGTCGCTACATGATCCCCTTGGCCGACATAGGGATGCCCTGAGGGTAATGGCACGTTGAGGTTATGCAATGCGTCACTCAGCATCTGTACGAGCAGTTGCGGGGGAATATGCGAGAAGAAGCGTGTGAAGGAATGTGCTGGTACGATATCTCGGAACTTTCTCGCACGCTGTGTCAGCGTCATAGGCACGCTCGGAGTTTGTGAGAACTGGCTCATTGACGGTTCCTCGGCCAGAGCATCGAAAAAGTTGGTCGATTGCGTAGCATTGTGCGCAAGGGATGCGTCGGCCCTCGATATTGGTTGCGTTGAGGAGATAGCGTGCATTCCAAAAGAGCGTAGGGCAGGCCGCTCCCAGTCAAAGAGAACATCGTTGATGGGCACTTCGGGCTGGCTTGCTGATATTTTAGTGAGGTCTGAACTGCCACTATCAATGTCCATTGCATCTTGGGATGGTTGTGAGGGTCGTTGGGAGGCGGGCGCCTTTTGGCTGAAGTCAATGTGGAGATTTTCAAGCATCTTCGTAGCTAGATTTATCGGATCGGATATCTGGCCGTCTTCTGCAAGGAATTTGTTACTGCGGGTATACCAGGGGTGTTGTCGAATCTGGGCAAAAGAGAATCGTTTCTTAGGCTCGATGTTCATCATGCCTCGAAGTAATGAGAGTGCATCGGTAGGAACTCTTTCCCAAAGGCTATCGGAGCTGCGGCCGTTCGTCTTTCTGTATTCCTGAAATTCCCAACTCTGCGCTGTCGGTTCTTCCCATGGTGTGTTGCCAACGAGTAACACAAAGAGGATAACGCCGCACGACCATATATCAACTAATTCAGGGGCATACTTGGCGACTTCACTAGATCGCCTATCGACCCTGGAACAGGCAAGAACTTCGGGGGCAATATAAGGGGGGGCTGCCACACATGGTGGCGCTCAATTTCTTCTGGCCTTTATACTCAAACATTGTTGCCAGGCCAAAATCTGCTAGCTTTAGATTGCCACTTTCCGACATGAGGATGTTCTCGGGCTTGAGGTCGCGATGAGCCACGCCTCTGGAGTGCATGAAGCTCACGCCGCTGATGAGTTGAAGAAAATAGAGATGTGCGATGTCCTCGGTGACACCTACGTCGGCCTCGATCTTGTCGAAGAGATCACCTCCCTCGGCATACTCCATAGCTATCCATCGCCAAACATGATCCTCGCCGGTTGCGAACCATTCAATTACATTTGGATGTTGGCCGATATGCGAATGGAGCGCCACCTCCATAGCGATCTGCTTGGCGGATATACGGCCATTTCGTAGTGCATAACCCTTATGTATTAGCTTGACAGCAAATATGGGGGTCGGTGCATCTTTAGGCACGGCTTTCTTGACGCTAAAAAGTTGGTTAGTTAGGTGGCTAGAATTGTAAAGAATGATGAAACGCCTTACGATGCATATGCTCCTCTTCCGATGGTTGCCGATATTATTCTGAATGGTAGATCGTTTGGTAGAGGATCTAGCTGAGACTGTTCCATATTATTTAGTGTAAGAATATTAATCCTTGGGATTAACAAGCGATTTCACTTCATTTCATAGGCGTAGACCTCGATAACATCTAGGAGGAAAAAGAAGAAACACCATGTTGAGCATATGCTTGATACCATCGTGTGGAGGGACAATGGCCTGTAAGTAGCGATTTTGAAGATGACTTAAACTCACCATGATGCTTGGCTTGGATATATTTGACGCGTCTCAACGCGTCTCGGCACGTCAGGAAGATGACAAAGCACGTAAAGTGGTTTGTCAAGGTAGGATTGGGGTCAGGCCAGTATCGTGAGAAAGGACTCGTTTGGTCGGGATTCGTTTATTCTGAAGGCTCTGTTTTGATAATAGGCGCTTCTTCATCGATAGCTTGCCTACGTATGGTCGGGCTTGGGGGCCTGTGCCTGTTCGTGGTTAGTGATGTTATTCGGGATTGGCTGGTCCTTGCGCTGTGTACCCTTTCTGGGGATTCGATTGTTTTGATTGGTCAGCTGGAGTGCAGATGCTGTACCTAGGTACCTATGTACTTAACACTGCCGATCTTATCTAAGATAGTGACCTATCCTAGTGGGCGGTTGCTAGGGCCTTGCGGGGACTACACTCTAGCTAAGTAATTGTTAAATAAGGTTGTTGTTGAGCACTTGTTGTTTACCTACCTACAATCTTAGATTTGACTCGAACTGAAGCTACAATACGATTTTTCGACCGTTCTTCCCTGCAGCTTCTCCTTCATATTATTACTTACTATTACCAGACCCTATATTCTGGACTGTCAAGGCATCCCACCTCCTAGGCCATAGGCATTCCATACCATCAGGTTCGTACAACTCTTCAACTCAAGCCATTGACTCCCGTCTGTACACCCCTCTTGCTGAAACCTGGCAATCCAATGTGATGACTGGTTAGCTGAGTCGGAGCTGCTATTTGGTGTTGTGATTTTTTTTTTTGAGGTAAAGTGCGTTGTTCACACTAACATCCACCACATTCCAGCTCGCCTTTCTTCTCTCAGCCTTCTCTTTCAACTCCCGGTAACCCAAGCAAAGCCTTTGTCTTCGGCGATTTCGACCCCACTAGAGAGGCCTAGCTGCACTCGAATCTCCGACTCGGTGGTTATTATCCCAGAGAAAAGTAGTATACACAATGGAAGACTCCCAGAACTCGGCTCCTGGCAGCGTTGCGGCTGCTAAGCTCGGCGGCGCCCGAAAGGGACCTGATGCGCAATCTGTCACCAAGAGGTACGTGCAGCATTCGAGTCTACGTTTACTCCATTGTATGCCTGTCTATCGAGAAGCCCTCATGTTCTAACCTCTCTACCTAAAGACTACAAACAGAGCTCATGCAGTTGATGACCTCCCCGGCTCCTGGTGTTTCAGCCTTTCCTTCTGCGGATGGAAACCTGATGTCGTGGTCAGCGACAATCGACGGGCCCGAAGATACTCCCTACTCCGGTCTTACTTTTAAGCTATCTTTTGCCTTCCCCTCGAATTATCCCTATGCGCCACCGACGGTGTTGTTCAAGACGCCTATCTACCACCCGAATGTGGATTTCTCAGGCCGTATCTGCCTCGATATCTTGAAGGATAAGTGGACAGCTGCCTACAATGTTCAGACTGTCCTATTGAGTCTGCAGAGTCTCCTTGGAGAGCCCAACAAGTAAGTGCTTTCTTATTATAACCCTCCACTCCTTATGTCAATTTGAGAGCTATGTAAACTGACTTTTCATCACTAGCTCGTCACCGCTGAATGGCGAGGCCGCCGAGCTCTGGGACAAGGATGCCGAAGAGTTCAAGCGGAAGGTTTTGGGCCGCCACCGCGATATTGATGACGACTAAACGTTTGAAGTGGGACGGGTGTATTATAGACCGGTCTTTGTGTCTTGAGTATCGGTTGCTTCTATTTGACTTTCGAGGGCCTATTCACTAGCACAGGAGAACAGGAGTTGGTTTGATAACCTATTAGGCCTTGCATAGGCAGCTAGCATACAGGGGATCCAGATTTATGGTTGGGGTTGACCACGGTTGGTATGGATATTCGTTAGCATACCTGAATGGGATGGGAGACTGTAGTCTACCTGTCTATGACGTCAGCTTAACTTTTAAATGGTTTCATTTCTACGCCGTGCATAAAATGTGACAATGACACCATGATGGGAGAAGTGGTTATAAGTAATGCTAGGTGGCATTTGTTAGGTTGAGCTAGGTGAGGGCTGCGCCGAACGCTACAGCGTTGGCGTCCCAATTGCGATCGGCTTCCTCTCACATAACTAACATAACATAGGTAGGAGTAGGCTACTCTTATATTCATCGCACGTCATTTGTGTTCGTCGAGCTCGTAGGTTCTCACATGTCTTGATTCATCGACTAGTGAGGCTAAATTCCATGAAGCCAGGAGGAACTCCGAAACCATGCCCTACATAAACGCGCCTATCCGGTATCATCTTCGTCCGTCGTCCTTATCTCGAACGAATCAAAGACCTATTTTTCTCTCTTTATGCCGTTTCGTTTATTTGATTGTTGGTCGGCCGGCCTTTCTTACTCCTCCACGACAACCGTCACTAGACCCTTGGGGTTCTTGACGTTGACGGCTTGGACGTAGCTGTAGAGCTTCTCCTTCGCATCCTCCTCGTCGTTTCTTCGGCGGCTGATGCGGATGCGTAGTCTGTATGGGACACCCTTGATACCCTGCTCCCAGACCTTCTTGTTCAGTTGGGGGTCTAGACGGACGTCGGAGGTACCCTAGAATATGCATGTTAGTTCCTGGTTCTGGTATTCGTGTATCGCTCTCAAGGCCGCTCATAAGGGTCGCGAGAATTGTGTGCATAGGAATATGCGGAACGGGAGTGTTGTCGTACCATAGCCTTCTCGGCAAAGGCCTTGATCTCCTTGATGGCACGAGGGGCCCGCTTCTTGAAGGTAACACCATGCAGCTTTTCAAATCGTCAGTATCTCTCCCTCAACTCGACTTCCGAGAAGTTGTCTGTCTCGTTGCGCTCGTCGGATCGGTTGACGTACTCTCTTGTGCATGTGGATGGTGTACTCGCGAGCAACGACCTGCTCGATAGCGGATTTCGCGGGCTTCTTTCCCTTGGACGACATTTTCTGCAATCCAGAAAATCAGTAATTCCGTCGATTGAATATGTTTCGTGTTGGTACGAGGAGAAGACGGCGTCCTTACTGCTGTGGGTTGGGGGTTAGTTGTCGAAAAATGTCCGGCGTTTGGGTGGTGGTTGATTGACTTGCGAAATCGAGNAAAAAAACCTAAGACTGGATGTGGGAAGCTGAGGGCATGGAGAAATCTCGGTAAACGAGCCAATCAATTTTAGGGTAGANGGGGGAGAATATGGTCTGTGCTTTTTTATATGACCTGGACTTCACTTGTTGATGTGTGTGTGTGTGGCTTGAAAGGGATATTACCTAATACGAGCATGTGGCTTACTTGCCCCGCCACACTTTGTGAAGGAAGGTACTCATGTGCTCCGTACGGATGGACCCATCTAATCTAAAGGTACGAGCTTACGTACTTAGCTTAAACCCTGCCCCTACATAGCTGTATCCATGTGCATGCAGATATGTAGGTACTATTTGCTCTTAGTGCCAAGATCACTCATCGGAAGACATGCTGAACGCCACCAACTTTTTGAATCGTCAGAATCTTTATGCCAGACTTCATGATCACAATTTCCGTTAGGAAATATTACTTTCATTCAATTGACTTCATCTTCGTGCCACTGGCTCCCCAAATACGTAATGTCCAACTATTGCTGTGGCTATGCCTGTTGTAGTGCACCGAATAGCGTGCTGTGATTGGATACCGTGGTCCGCTACCCGGCGGAGGTAATTTTAGGGGGCGGGAGTGTACCAAAGGGCGAAACAGTTGGCTCGTCCCTTCATCGATTCCGTCCCATTTCGTAACCTTACGCCCCAGAGCAACTCATCACGGTTTTCACGTAGTCCACCGACCCAGCGCAGCGCGCAGTTTCCCTCGTTCGCTTCACTGCGCTGTTAGCCAAGGGCTTTGAGATTGAGTCTGGCAAACCATAAACATAAGGTTAATGACAGCTCTCTTGGCGATCAATCCGCGATACCTGATACCCAACCACACCCGGACGCCAATTCCTGTTACGACACCAACCTCGCGAACTCCCTCGTTTGACGCAACAATCGATCTCGCCACCATCTCCGAAACAAGTGCATTGCGTTCTTCATAGCCATATACTAAAACCTAATATTGCGTGGTTATTTACGTCAATTACACAAAATGGCGTTCCAGGGTCGCGGTCCTCCAGAGGACATTCAGGCTCCTTCGCCGATGCCTGACCTCCAGAGAAATCGATTACCTACACTCTTCGAGGTTCTAAGCCGCAGGACGCACCCGCCTGTTGACTTATTTTCCTTCTACATATATATGCGCGACCAGCAACGATCAGTTGATTACCTAGACTTCTGGTAGGTCTTGAATTGATGCCGCATCAAACCGAATGGAAACTCACAATCATAGGCTCGATGTTGCGCAACATATGTCGCTTTGCCGCCATTATGTCCGAGAGCTACGAAGGTCTGTATTAGTTGGGACACCGGATCTTGAGAAGGAGGAATCGAGGAGATCATCGAGGGCCTTGGAAGCGATTGGCGATATTCCCGCTGGACCTTCCATGGGTACTGAGAAGGAACGAGAGCAGAACGCACAGATGTCCGCGTACTTGCGAGATCAACCTGCACCAAGCGCATTATACGATTCACCACAAGGCAGCCAGGAACGACGGGCGAGAGCTAGTACGCAGCTGAGCTCTCAAGGTCTTACTACGGATTCGACCTCGCCAGCTCACCTCGTCGCACGAGAAGATATTAGGGCGTCGGCGGAAAAGATTCTATACACCTTCCTTCTTCCCGGCGCTGAACGCGAGATCACACTACCCGGTTCCATCACTACCGATATTACAACTGCAATTGAACAGGACGGCCGTGACGATCCTGAAGTATTTGATGTAGCAAAAGACTACGTCTTCCAAGCAATGGAACGCGATGCGTTCCCCGGGTTCTTGAGAGCTCGCGCTCTCGGCAATCTAATCCCACCTACTATCATCGCACGACTGATTATTGGTCTCATTGCTATGTTCGGTGGATTCTGGACTGCTTTTGTTCTCATTTTCCTGAATGCTCCCCGTGCCACTCGATGCTGGGTATGTTCTCCGCTTCGAATTCATAATCTGCTCATTGCATGACTGACAGGTTTTCAAAGGAAATTCTACCATTCACAATCGGTGTGTACTGCCTTGCATCATACCAGTACTCCTTGGATCCTGTTATGGCTCTTCTCGGTCTCACCGAATATACCCCCTTCGCCTTCGTAAGGATCCGAGAGCCCTACGTACGCAAGTTACTAGTTAAGCGCTCCATTACTGTATTGGCCGTCACAATCTTAATCGATGCTGCCATTTCTGTCCTCTTCATTCTCGTGCCGGGAAAACGGCTCTAAACGAATGGCGAAGTCTATTTAGATCGCCCTATTTTAACGACGTCACGACCAATCCGTTTACCTTGCATTGCCCTTCTCGCCTGTCATTCCGCAAAATTCACCTATACTATGTTGTCCGCATAATGGAGTTGTCGTTCACAACTCTGGAGGAGTTAATACCAATACGTTGCGCAGCACAGTATTTTTCTTGTCGTTCTATAAGGCTACGTAGCTATTCAAACATCGGTTCCCAAACAATCCCTAAGGGATATTACAGTATTCCATCTTTGGTGGCATAATCTGAATGGGAATTATTTGCTCTACCCACTGTGTAACTGGCGTCATCTTTCACACCCGTGCAAAATACCTCATTTGTCAAAATTAGCATTATACTTGTACAGCACTTGGGGCTCAATGTACTTTTGCAACATCGGCTCCCAGCCGAATCGTATCTCGAATAGGAAAGAAGGGGATATGGCTGGCGTTTGTAATGTTTACATCAGACTTATCATACCACCTAAAATCAGAAACTGAGACTTAGCCCGTGAATGATGTCTTCTACCACTGTAGTTTTGATGGATTTGCTGTGCGCCAACTGTCTGGCTTGACCATGGTCAGATGTCTATGCTAGTCTATCTTATGTCCGCTAGTACTAGCTACAGTCTAAAGCTGACCGTAACGCCTGTCCAAATTATCCTCTAATCTTCTCACATGGTGGAAACAGGTAGTATAGCTACATAGACAATAGTAGCCGGTTCCTGATCCACGACCCTGGATCTATCGGGCCTCTGTTGTTGTGTAGATAGCTATTTTAGAGGGCTTGTTGCTGCTTATCGCTGGGCTTGACAGGATCAATTCCAGTCCACCCTCTCGTTACACATAGCATTATTCTCTTCGTTGTCATTCTCATATGGGTCACTTCCATATGCGGAGGATTTTCTCCGGGCGATCCTACAGCTTCCGGCGATTATTTGCCCGCTTCTTACCCGGGCCACCAAGTGCTCCGCCACTAGAGCTACCTCCGCCCTCTCCGTCGTTGGGTTCCTCTTCGTCGACATCCATGGCCTCATCGTCGTCTGTTCCAGCCTCAAGACTTCCACTACCTCTCTTACCGAACCGCTGGGCTTGGACTTTAGCTACAGCCCGGTTTAATACTGCTCCATGACGTGGTGTGTGAACGCCCATATCAGCTAACTTCTCCTGCTCAACTAGCTTTACTGTTTGTTCTACCCATGCCTTCTTGTCGCTGTGTCGTTTCGCCGCTGTCGCCTTGATACTTGCGATCTGTGCTTCCAGGTCCTCGAGAGTCGAGGTGCAACGGCCCGACCACATGCGTAGCGAGTTAAGCATCGATGGGATCGAGCCCGGGGCTAGATCTCGTAAGGGCGAGACGGAGGAGATGTGTACGGCACCGTTACGGGGGTCGAGTTGTGCGTCTACTAGTCCTGCATATACGGCGCTGATGACGAGGTCTTCGATGGCACGGGCGCTATGGAGACTGAGACCCTGCTGGAGCGCGGCATAGCTAAGATTACGGGGGTCTTTCGCAAGTGTGAGCAATGACAGCTGCCGTAGCTTCAGGGCCTGGGCATCATTGAGAGGAGGGAGATTCGTTGTCGATGTGTAGTCAGCATATGTGCCGTACGAGAAGATCTCGAGGAGCTTTAAGTGGGGTGCATAGTCTGGCGACTGTGAGAGGGCCTGGATTTGTGGTGTCTGGAGCAGCTCGGAGAAAACGTATGTGTTGGAATTAGATGTGGCTTGGGTTATAAGATCGGCAGCCGCACGAGGTGCGGTCGCCGATTTTGTTAGAGCGAGGAAGGGCTTTTAGTAGACGAGTCGTCAGTCTTCTAGCACAAGTAGACATAAATAAAGATATCAAACACTCACCTCCAAGGCGTTTAGAGCCTTAGTCTGTTCCATCGTGGTTATGGATGTTGTGTGATATCGCCTGTCGTCGACCGATCCGAGCTTATGGTAGCCTCTCGGGGATCCACGTTACGAGGCTCGTGCCGCTGGTAAACTTTTGCTTGGCAGCCTTGTCAAATGCAACGAGTAGGCGGATGGAACGCAAGAGGAAGAGGGTGATCCGACCAGGGCTGAATCTAGACCTAGGCAATCCCTGTCGACGCGTTGGCGAAACAAAACAATAGTGGCACTCGCCTGCTAGGTACCTAAGTATTCAGTCCGTGTTGCGATTTGCTCGTGAACAGTGTTCGAGAGTACGAAAGGCGGTTAGAGATTAGAGACGAAGGGGATGCTGTTTGGAGCAAATGTGAAGCGATTCAAGTGGGCTGTAAATGATGTCTTAGTATCATCCATGTTTGAGCTCCTGGTTGGTAACGCGGGGTTATGCTAAAAAGGGCTAGTTTGAGCGGCCTTAGCGCAGTACATCACCCTTTTCTCAGGTCTGACAGTGCAAGCGCGATGTACACACACAGTATGCGATATGTGCGAACCTCTACACTACTTCCTCGATGTAACCCTAAATGGGCTGATAATCTTTCTCGCGTACTGTTAGAAACATCTATCTGTAAGGATTCATAATCATATTCCTAGTTAAGTAAGCATTGCGAAAGAGATGGGATATATGACGAAGTTAACGAGGCCTGTAGAAGAAGCGAGCATTATCACAAGAAATATCCTTTTCAATTTGTACTTATAGGAAGTCATACGGCATAGAACCTTTCCAAGTGAGTACCCGAAGTAATACATAGGTAACCAGTCAAAAGCTTGCAGTATTTCAGCTAGAGAATCATGTTCGACTTTATGTCTCTGTATACTCTAGATATGCGTGGGTGTAAATATGTACCGAATCGCATAGTGATAACTGTAGTAGATGACAATGCCGAAACACACTACTTTACAAGATATATTGATTCACCTATTTTCCGTCCCCGACCAGCCGTTTTCATCCGCCCAGTTTCATCCGATCGAATTATCCGGGAAACAATTTCACCCTCTTGGCTAGTCAATAGCTTCACTCAACTGTCGTCAGCGATGACGACAAAATATTCCTCCCTAAATGGCCACGAGACCATGATAGGGAAAATGTGCGAGAAACACAACGTGTCCCCGGACACAATAGACGATACGAGGGGCGCAGAGTCGCAATCAATATTGCTATTTTCGGCAATATCGGGTGTGGTACGTAAGTGAGGCTAGGTTGTGATGAGTGACTTGTGGTAGCTAGTCTATAAAGGTATTCTCGAGCTTCAAGGTCCTCGTGCTACCATCCCTAGCTCCCTACCTATAACAGCTTGCGCTAATCGTGCACGTCTCGCGTGTGGGGATTATGGTTTTGGACCGATTCGCTTTGCGAAATGCCGGGATAGGTACTTGTTAGTTGACAAGCAGGATTGCTGATTGGAAGCTTGTTATGGACACTTATCCTGTACCTACATATGTATATCCGGGTGGATTACAAACCTATGAAAAAGAAAAACTGGGACTGACCGCTGACACACGCTGGCGCTAGCGCTGCACGACTAACCTGATAGGTAGTTCATCTGTAAGCAGATATCGAGACTGCTTGTTTCTCTTTCCTCTTGTTCCGCCCGCCAAACCCGAATCCCTTCAAAATGCTTATTCCCCGTTCCCTCTCATCACCAGTCCATTAAACAGTCCATCTGTACAGAATAGCACACATCTAAGAGCTGGTCTCCTCCTTGGCATCCGTTCTAGCCCTGTACCGATCTATCTTGACCTGGCCAGCCCCATATTTCACTGCTTGCCCACCTGCTTATGTAGACATCGCGCCGCGCAGTAATATCGACCCATGATGCGGTCCAGTGCATAGCCGAGGCCGCAATTCGTACATACTCCTCCAAATATATAAAGTCGTTCACCGCCAGCCCCGCCAGCTTTCTGCGCGCTTCAATCCGTCCCCGTCCCTCCCGGCGCATTTGGTCATGGCTCCAACATATGCCAAAGTCCCCCAGGCGGAACCTGCGGGTTCTTCCCAAGAACCTCTACCTATTAGATGGGCCACAACGACTCTAAATGTGAAAGGCATGACGTATGATAACCCCTAATCTCGTGAACTAAATCTCCTTTGTTATAGTCAGTAGAAGTTAACAGTACGTAGATGCGGCGCATGTACTTCGTCCGTTGAAGCAGGCTTCAAGGGAGTGGAGGGAGTCGGCGATGTGTCTGTGAGCTTGGTTATGGAGCGCGCCGTGATCATGCACGATCCGCAACGAATATCCCCCGAGAAAATTAAAGACATCATCGAAGACCGTGGTTTCGATGCTGAGGTGCTATCCACCGACATACCCTCGTCAACAACGCCGAAGCACGCGCCGGCCGATCACCATGGAGAAGACGGCCCTACTACTACGGTTACTACCATTTCTATCGAAGGCATGACCTGTGGAGCTTGCACGTCCGCTATCGAGGGAGGATTTGCGGATGTCAGCGGAGTCAAACACTTCAGTATATCCTTATTATCCGAGCGAGCCGTTATCGAACATGATGCTACATTATTACCTGCAGATAAGATCATCGAGATTATTGAAAATAGGGGGTTTGACGCAACATTGATCGATAGTGAAGAGGCAAAGCCCAGGAATGATGTCGCAATCGGGTACGATGAATCTCAACCCTCCGTTACTACAACTACGGTTGCCATTGAAGGGATGACTTGTGGTGCTTGCACATCCGCCGTGGAGGGTGGGTTTACAGGTCTAGATGGTATTCTACGATTTAATATCAGCTTATTAGCTGAGAGGGCTGTTATAACACACGACCCGACGAAAGTATCCCCAGAGAAGATTGCCGAGATCATAGAAGGTAGAGGATTTGATGCGAAGATTCTGTCCACCGTACTCGACACATCCGATCGGAGCTTGTCATCTTCAGCCCAGTTCAAGATTTACGGAAATCCGGATGCTATGGCCGCTAAGGGTATTGAAGAGGCATTATTAGGTCTCCCTGGTATCAGCTCAGCTAAGTTGAGCCTTGCTACTTCAAGGCTCACTGTATCCCACCAGCCCAATGTTACTGGCCTTCGTACAATTGTCGAAGTTGTTGAGGGTCTAGGCTTCAATGCCTTAGTCGCCGATAATGACGATAATAACGCCCAGTTGGAGTCTCTGGCGAAAACGAGGGAGATCCAAGAATGGCGGAGAGCATTTCAAGTCTCGCTAGCCTTTGCTATTCCAGTATTCTTCATTGGGATGGTTTTCCCAATGCTCATCCCCATTCTAGACTTTGGTGGCCTAGAACTTTTTGACGGCCTATTCCTTGGCGATGTCATTTGCTTAGTTTTGACAATACCTGTTCAATTCGGTATAGGGAAGCGCTTTTACACGTCAGCATACAAGTCCATCAAGCATGGATCTCCTACGATGGATGTCCTAGTTGTTCTGGGTACATCCGCAGCCTTCTTTTTCAGCGTATTCGCCATGACCGTCTCATTCCTCTTCCCACCACACTCCCGGCCTAGCACCATTTTCGATACGAGTACAATGTTGATAACATTTATCACGCTCGGGCGATTCTTAGAAAATAGTGCAAAAGGCCAAACATCAACAGCACTCTCGAGACTTATGTCCCTTGCACCATCCATGGCAACCATTTACGCAGATCCGATCGCGGCGGCAAAGGCCGCAGAAACCTGGGAATCACAGCCTTCTTCCGAAGATACAAACGCAACCGCGCCTGAAGGTAACGCAACTGAGGAGAAAGTGATCCCTACTGAACTAATTTCCGTGGGTGATATTGTCATTATCCGCCCGGGAGACAAAATCCCAGCTGATGGCACCATTGTCCGAGGTGAAACATACGTTGATGAAAGCATGGTCACTGGTGAGGCTATACCGGTCCAGAAGAAGAAAGGAAGTAATGTCATTGGTGGGACGGTTAATGGCCATGGGCGGGTTGATTTCCGCGTCACGAGAGCTGGCCGAGATACGCAACTTAGCCAAATTGTCAAACTGGTTCAGGATGCACAAACCACTCGGGCGCCTATTCAACGTCTTGCCGATAAGTTGGCTGGTATCTTTGTACCGACGATTCTCGTCCTTGGCTTTTTAACCTTCACCGTTTGGATGATCCTTAGCCATGTCCTTAAAGACCCACCGAAGATATTCCTCGAGGAGAAGAGTGGTGGTAAGCTCATGGTCTGTGTCAAACTGTGCATCTCTGTGATAGTATTTGCCTGCCCTTGCGCATTGGGTTTAGCCACTCCCACCGCCGTTATGGTCGGCACTGGGGTCGGCGCGGAGAATGGAATACTCGTCAAGGGTGGCGCAGCACTAGAGACCAGTACCAAGATAACACAGGTTGTTCTAGACAAGACTGGGACCATCACATATGGAAAAATGAATGTGGCTGTTGCACAACTACCTACTCTCTGGCAGGAAAATGACTGGCACCGACGATTGTGGTGGACTATTGTCGGACTAGCCGAAACGGGCAGCGAACACCCCATTGGTAAGGCCATTCTAGGGGCTGCTCGTTCAGAGCTTGGCCTTGATCATGAAGGCACCCTCGAAGGCAGCGTTGGTGACTTTAGAGCCGTTATTGGGCGAGGCGTTGATGCCACCGTCGAGCCGGCGACAAGCGCCAAGCGCACTCGTTATCGTGTTTTGATTGGAAGCGTTCGCTTCCTTCGTGAGAGTGGCGTTAATGTGCCAGAGACCGCCGTGGAAAATTCTGAGGAAATCAACGCGAAGGCAAACGCCTCCNAAAAAATCTTCTCTCTCGGCTGGAACCACAAATATCTTCATTGCTATCGATGGTGTCTACGCCGGTCATCTCTGCTTAGCAGATACTATCAAAGACGGAGCGGCTGTGGCAATCGCTGCCCTGCACCGCATGGGAATTAAAACGGCTATTGTCACCGGTGATCAGCAATCGACAGCCTTGGCTGTGGCCTCTCAAGTTGGTATTGCCGCTGAGAACGTCTTTGCCGGCGTGTCACCCGACCAGAAGCAGGAAATTATCCTTCAATTCAAGGAGAAAGGTGAATGCGTCGCTATGGTTGGCGATGGTATCAACGACTCGCCTGCCTTGGCTACCGCAGATGTTGGCATTGCTATGGCCAGCGGAACCGACGTTGCGATGGAGGCTGCTGACGTCGTCTTGATGCGTCCTAATCAACTAATGGACGTTCCAGCAGCATTGTGCTTGGCTCGAACTATCTTTACTCGTATCAAACTCAATCTTGCTTGGGCCTGCGTTTACAACATTATCGGTCTGCCCTTTGCCATGGGCATATTTCTACCTCTCGGTTTCCATCTCCATCCCATGGCTGCCGGTGCGGCCATGGCGACTAGCAGTGTTAGCGTTGTCGTGAGCTCCCTACTTCTCAAATTCTGGAAACGACCTAGTTGGATGGACGAAGCTCTCCTTGCTGAAAAGGGTGGGCTCAAGAAGCGTGGACGTGGTTGGGGTGTCGACCGAATTGTTACTCGGGCCCAGGACCTTGTTGGCTCTCTAGTTGGTAAGAGGTCCAAGAAGGACGATGGATACGTACCGTTGGCCACTCTAGATCATGCGGATTCATGAAGCCTAATCTAAATACAGTCCGCATCACGAGGAACGGTGTTTGGTGTAATGAGTTTGGCGTTATTAGCATTGTTGAATCACAATTCCATATGTATTGCATAAAATCCCCTTTTGTATATACCGATCATCATAACTTGAATATATATCGCAAGTCTATATGCAATTCATTTTGATATAGTGATGATATCCCATCCGTTCAGTCTCGTTTAGAAACTGAAGTGAGACTCATAACCCCTCTTTGAAGTTTGTCAAAGACCACAGCAGAGGCGCGCAACGCGAAATACGAAGGGAACCTAGCTCAGAAAGGTTAATCCAACTCCACCTCGACTACGTACATACTTATATAGCCGGCGGCATCCACGACGGTGAATCATAAACGGCTCAGGGCTTTATCATTTTATATCGAGATCGCCATATACACGGTAGCATTATCCCTTATTGCTATATAACCCAAATAGCAAGCCTCCCTACCTGCTCTCACACGTACTCATTTTATTTATTTATTAAGTGAGATCATTGAGAAGGCTTCCCAGCCAAGCTCGCCAAGCCCCTTGCGCAGTATAACATTCTGATCGATCGTCACCATTGAAACTATAAGCCCTTTTCACTACTATGATAGGTAGTCATGGGGCTATTTAATTCCCTGGCAATTTCGCGTCTGCCGGTATCAATACCATTAAGCGCAAAGGATGGAAAGGGTAGTCTTCCCGTAGTCTTGCTAGCCGTCGCGCCCATCGTGCTCCCCGTAGCGTACATGACGTACGTGGTGCGG
>JAPUUL010000566.1:0-16636 GCA_029590625.1 Lasiodiplodia mahajangana
ATGCTTGCTCCGTGAACCTCCTCATCGACAAGGAACCTGCGTATGCTGGCCGGCAAAAGTCCTAGCGTATCTAGTTGCCTCATCCGGTGACGCATCTCCAACCCTACAATCCTGAACAGATGACCTGTGATCTGCGCTCGCTTATGACGAGCAGTATACAGAGAGGGGCCATGCATGTCAGACTCGAGAAAAGGTATGAGATAAGGACGAGCTTGGCTGACAATGAAGTGGTTGACGTTGAAAAGTTGGGATATTCTGGCTAACGGCGACTTGCGATCCTTGTCGGAGGCATGTGTCCAGGGCCGGAAGCTGTTCCCCGGCGCCCATGGCACAATATTCCCGTTGACGTCTTTACAGAGTACCGTAGTCTGCCTGCTTCCGTAAAGCGAGGGGGTCGAAGCATTCGATGCAACAGCTGCTGTCCATATCAACTATATCACATGTTAGTCGTTCTGACCGCCTATTACGACCCCGAGCGAAAAGTAGGGCGGAAACCGAAAAATACGAAATGACTTACAACGTTGGGTGCCGTGATGTAATTCAAAAGAGTCGGAATACCATCTTGGGCTGCCGTGGCTACTGTGATATTCAGTACTCTCTTGCTCCTGTGGAAGGCTTCCTCGAAAGTCAAGTCTCCTAGATTGGCCTTGACACACTCTTCTAGCACTTTCACATCAAGGAAGTATCCTTCATTCCAAAAGCGCAACACTCTCCGGATAAGTGTCCCCAACCCCGAACTCCCACGGGGCGCCCATCTGGGCCTTTTGTGCATTTGCTGCTCATGGCTCTGAAATGCTGATAGATCAATCCCGTCCCCCTTGAGCACGCCTGGAAGCTCATCTTCCGTATGGATTGCAACGAGGCTTGCTATCAGGGCCCCAGTAGCTGTACCCGTAATGATTCTCGGCAAGAGTCCTCGCAAGAACAAAGCCTTCACAACGCCGACGTGGCATAACCCAAAGATAGCGCCGCCTTGTAATACTAGGGTGGTCCTCCCGAACGCTTGTCTCGCGTCATGCAAGAAGTCTAGCTTTCGCTGAGTGGACAAGGTAAAGACGTGGTCATACTCTTGTTGGGGAGAAGCGCTTTCGGCATTGATATCCTCAATTGCACCAGCTACTTGAGGGATGTATTCCTCGATAAGATATTTTGTCCCTGCAAAAGATCTGTTGTATAACTTGGGGGCAGTAATGTTCCCTAGGTTCCGGACTAGACCAGACCGAACGAGGTCAACGAGAGACTGGAGATCGTTGTCTTCGCGAGCTGCGAGGATCGAGTTCAATCGGTCGTTGATCAGCGTCCAATCATAGGAATGAGAGGACGGATCGTTGCGCCTGCGTGGGGAAATGCCGTAAGCATAGGTGTCGCATGTGGCAAGCCAGAAAAGAGAGCCGAAGCCGGATTGACTTACCAAAGATTCAACTCTTTCAGATTGTCTAGTTGCAGGGCCGCGTGCTCCCAGTCTTCGAATACCTCGGCTTTGCGCAGCGCATCTAGCCATTCGTCGACTAGACTCTTCGTATTCCATCGCCTAAGCAGTTTCTACGATGGACGCGTCAGCTCATCGACAGCTGGCGTGTGAACGCGCTCTTACAACACAGACAACCCACCTTATACCAGAAACGGAAGACGTCAAGGAACATGGTGCAGATAGCTACGACGATGCCAAATACAGACGCCATTCTTGCGGCGGTGGTCCGGCTCCGAGCATATGCACATCGAAAGACTAGGAAGTCAACATGTAGATAGCTATGTAGTATGTTTGTTATTGATGCCGCCGATCAAGGGATAGAGGTAAGTCCCGCCATTCTTGGATGTTGTTGTTGTGTGTCGGCTTGGAATGAAGCGCGATGGATATAGAAACTGGTCTAAAATTCCAAGTTAGGGAGGTTGACGTTGAATCATAGGTTACGCGTAGATGATGTTCAGGTGTTGCAGAACCTTCGTCATCCGTAGGTCCATTGCTAAGAGCTACAAGAGGTAGAGTTGCTCCTGTCGTGCCTATCCGAGCTTGGCTGACCGTGAGAGCGTGACAAGCTACTAAGCTCGGCCTGAAACGGAGGATTTGGAGAAGCATGTGAAACGTGCATGTGATCCACCCAGGGATGCCGGCACTAGAGCTGTATTTAGAAACGTCGCTATAAGTAACGTAGGTATATGCTATTATATTTTAAACCCAAGTATATATATATATACATATATATATGCCAATTCGTGGTTCTAGATGGATATATTCTGGGGATAAGTATCGTGATCCTCAATTTAGGAAAAGCATCATAATACATGGGCATACCTAGCGATATCATGTTATAAAACACATTAGTACAAAAGTCGCTTAGTTTGGAACGGTCGTAGCTTGATTACCATCTCACTTTACTTCGGGTTTATCATTATAACTAGATGTATTGCGGTTGCCGTCTAAGAGCTAAAATTCTTCGAAGCTTATAAACTGAGAGAATTTAGGCCTTGGCCTATTCACAGTCACCTAGTAATTTATGTCTTACGTAACGCGGTGCAATCGGATGTCTATTGCTAACTAACTAACTTGGCTCCCTGTTAAGCCGCAATCACTAACAACACTTTTAACGCCCTTCTTTTCCTCCTACCAGCAGCCGAAACACCAGAAATAGCTTCCTCCCTCGGTACCGAACCCGCACCCCTTTGTTTGCGTAGCAACAACCCCTTTCAATCAACGCCCTTCAATCGAGCCCTAGCAGCCGCAAAGACGCCTCCGTTGCGCCTCCGTTCCAAGCCGCAGGCAAGTCACCAAAACCTATCAAGCCATTCAGCCTGCCGCCGTACAACAAGTCAACCGATTCATATATTTGTCGATTTCCTAAAGTGCTTTAATAAAAACTTCTTTTTTAATATAATCGATTTTTAATTCGTTAAAAATATTTATTCCTTTAAGTTGTCGATCTTTTTTTATTCGGTATTTCTTTATAACCTTGTTGCTTTTTAAATACCGGGCATTATTTAAATACGCRAGATTATATATAGCAATAAGTTAGATCTTTTTAATATTGCATATTTTATTAATATCTCACGTTTTAATATTTTTTACTACTTTTGGCAATTTAAGAATAGCTATAGCTAGGGCTACGTTTTCAAGGCTCGCTATAGTATGTTGAATGCGGTAGTATTATAAGGGGTGTGGTAGTAATGGAAGTGCAGTTATTAAAGAAAGCAATAAAAAGTAAAGGAAATAACTGCTCTATAAAGCCGCTGCTTACCTTTTGTCCTTATGGTCGGTAGGCAAGCATTTTTATCTGAATTTAAGTATATGTAGCGCTTTTAATAAGGTTTGGTTAGCAAGCTTAAAATAGCTACTCTTTTTACTAAGGTTTAAGTATGTTAGTTTTTTTTTCTATACGTTGGTAGCAATTTTGGCAGGTGATAAAGGAAAGTTTAGCTCAGCACGTACGCCAGGTTTATTCTTGTATTAATTTTAGTGTTTCGGTATAACAAGCTTACTTATGCCGCAGCTAGAAGTTTAAAGCTATGCTTGTTATAATAGCTATATAAGATAGTTTTAGTAGTATTATAAGTAGTATTTTTTTTGTAGTAGGCTTAGTATTATAGGTTAAGCATTTATATTTGTGTTATTTATTTTTATTTTAATAACTATATAACTATTACTAACTTTATTATGTATATATAACTAAATGYAAAGAAAAAGCAAAGTATTTAATGTTTTAATAATGGTAATGGTTTAATCCTTATTAAGACGTTAAGTGCCTTGCCCTTTCCTTGCACCCAGTTATATATACATAATAAAGTCGGTAATGGTTACACAGTTAATTTAATGTTTTAATAAGGATTAAACTATTATAATTGCTATTAAAAAAATTAAAAATAAATATTTTATATTATTAGTTTTATTAAAAAGCTATATGCTATATTAATTGCTATTAGCTAATAGTATAACTAGCGGCCTATTAATAGCTATATTACGCTTAATGTAGTAATAATAGCTTATTAAAAGTAAGTTATATAATAAATTTGGTAATAAATATATAATTATAATTTTATATTAGTTTTTTTAAGTAGTAGTTAATTAAGTAAAGATTTAAATAAGTTACTTTAAAGTAGCTATTTATTATTTACTTAACTAAATAACTATTAAAATAAAGCTTAGCTATTTAATTATAGTTTATTTACTTGTTTAAATAAAATATAAGCTTGTTTTATTTTATAATATTATTATAATTTAATAAAAAGCAATTATTATATAAGNCATAACTATTTTGCTACTTAAGCTTAAAAAACCTATATACTTAATTAGCTAAAATTACTTTACTATAAGCTTTTTTATTTTATACCCGCTATAGCGCTATTAATAGTTATTTAAAAATTATATACTTAGTACTTGAATTTTTGTTANTTTTTGCTTTATTTAATAGTACTAATTATATACTTTTATAACTGTTAGTTATATTATTATATNATATAAAAAAAAAAAGTAGTTGTAGTAGTATTTTGCTCCCTTAATTAGCTAACTTACTTTAGTTAGCAGCAGGAGCTTTTAATTAGCTTAAAAAATTAAGCTTACATAGCTATTTCTTATATTAATTATTATTACTTATATTTATTAATAAATAACTTTACAAATAATTATCCGATTGGAGTGCAACTAGTATTATAATTTTTGTTATTTTTTGCTGTATTTTATAATACTAGTTGTACTTAGGTCGAACAAGTATTTGTAAAGTTATTTAGGTGTTGGATTTTAGTAAGCAAGGGGGTAATAAACTAATTAAGGCTTTAGATTTCGTAAGCCCGGGTAGTAAAATGGTTATGCTTGTGTAGCAATTGCTAATATAAATTATTAWATAATTANTAAATAAATTAAWATATAAGTATTAAATTAGCTTAATTAATTAAATTAATTAAAAATATATAAATTAAAAAGTTAAAAAAATAAAAGTTTAAAAAATAAAAAGTTTAAAAATTATAATTTTATAACTTATAATATAGTATTAAAAAGTAAATAATTATAAAAATAATTGTAAAAATAATTATAAAAACYGGTTAAGCTATGTAAAAAAACGTACTAATAGTTATTTTTTATAGTTATATTATTTATTTAAAATTATTAGCGCTATATTAAAAGTAATACTATTAAAAAGATTTAACTATNAATAAATATAAATATTTAATTTTTTTAATGCTAAAAATAAAGCGTACAAAGTTATTAATAATTAAAGTGTTAACATTAAAAATAGTTGTTAAAATTAAAGGTAAGAGTTTAAGCTAAGCTAAGTAAGCTAAGCTAAGTAAGTAAGTAAAATTAAGTAAATAAGTTTTAATAAAAACCCTTAAAGGGTTCCTAAATAACCTTATTTAATTAACCTGTTCTTATAAAAATACTTTATAAAAAATTTAAAAAATTTTTAAAAAATTAATTAAAATTACTTACAAGTACTTATTAACTATATTAATTAATAAAAATACTTTGCTTTAATTCCAATTAATTTCAAAAGCGTTGTTTTGTTTTGATTGGTTAAATAACTTAACAAGCTAGTCAAGTATTGCTTTGACTGGTTGGATCGCTGACCTCCTTATATAAAAACTATTCTAGCAAACTATTAACAAACTATACAGTCTCATGTGTAAATGCCTGTCGGGTATTGGAAAGGGTGGGTAGACAAAGACAACTCGGCATATGCTAATGTTTACAATTATTGGTTTATTATGGCTTGCAGCAATATCAAGTTAAAGCAGGAGAACAGGCACTCGAAAGGCAAAATTAAACCTGTAATTAAAATAAAGTTACAAGCCTCTCCCATTTGCAAAGGCAACCAAAAGACAACAATGCGGATCAACTATGATACAGAAAAGGGTCTTAAACCATCAGGTGCAAATAGAAATTAGCCTCCATAACCAAAAAGAAAGCGAGACTAAAGACTTCCAGACTCAGGAGGAATTATTAGTTAAATTTAAATAAGCATCAAGTCTTTGAATGCAAACCCTTGCTGTATATATACTATGGCCTTACGGCTTTTGGCATAACAATTAATCTCCAAGTCTGCAGCACGTAACTAAATACATCGACTTTGCAGCAAGTTAAGAATCAGGCTCGGATTTCTTATGCAGTTGTAACTAAACCCGTCAAGGCTCTTAAGACAAGCCCAAAGACATGGGAACCCTTTGCAATACAGTAGCTGGTCTCAAAAAATATTCAATATCCGGACCTTGCGTACAATCCCAATACTGACAAGACGATGGATGATTATCTCACGACTTTCGGTCTGGAACCCAAGGGCCATCCTTCTTGCTCTCTGAAAACCACCTACCCATAGGGTCCGTACCCGATTTCCCTTTCTCCGTGATTGATGTCTTGCCCGACCCCCCCCTTTTGGTCCCCGATGCTAAATCCTTGATGTCCTCTCTCTTAGGAGCAGCCCCAGCCCAAGACCCAATTCCAAGAAGATCAGTGGATTGAGCCTTATTGCCGCTATAATACTTAGCAAATCGCGGAGGTTTTTCAATTTATTTTCGAATCTTACCACTGGGCGTTGTTCGGCCTTGTCTGATCCATAGAATAGGCTTGATTTCGATCGAGGTTTCGATTGAACAGTAAATAGATTCTATATGGTTGTCGGTGGCGAAATCTTCTCGTGTTTGGTCCCGACGTTTGGATGAAATGTTACTGAATATGACTATTTATGTTCTTGTGTGATAATAGTTAACTATTGATGGGTGTGGTCGGGAAGAAAAGTGCCTAGGGAGAGTAGAGTTCTGGAGGCAATATATATATAGAGTATATATACCCAAACGACGAGGCAACTTCACTACATAGTCTGCCTAGATCTTTTGTACTTGGGTTGTAGCTGCCATGAGGATATTATGCGCTTCAGTCTTGATAGCCATGTGACCAGCCAGAGTAAACTAATCAAGCGATAAATGTTATGCATTCTTGGGCGCGGCGCGGTGGGCTCGGAGTAAGGCGTATTCTATGTATGAGAAGCACAAGAGTGCGATAAGTATCAAAGGCCGGTCCCATTTGTGGGTGTCAGTGAAATTCCCGAAAAGTCGGTACGGCATGAACACAAATAGGTATAAACAACCCATGATTCAGTCGGGGCATTCAAAGTACCGGCCGAGTTGCGTAATGAGATCGTAGAAGGCTATGCACCTTATGGTAAGAACCGTCATTAGATAATTACAATGTGTAACCAAGCTGGGAGGTTATGCACCTAGGGCGATGGTTGTAATTGGACACACATTACGAAGTTATCACTTAGAGTCCTGGTAGTATTTCCGATGGGTTGGGTACCTGGATACTACCTAGGTTATGCACTTTAACTGTTTCCCATCATTGGATACGAATAAGATAGGCCGGGTCCTGGCCGGGGGGCCACTACCGAAGTGTATGAATCTGCAATTCGAAACACCTGTCAGCCGTTGACGAATCTTGTAGGTCTACATCCCTTCCGGGTTCGGTGTGGTTGGATCGATTCAGCTCTATGCCTGGCTGTGGGAGCCAATGGCATGCATGCTCATCCGTGCATTACTTGGATGTTCCCGAATTCACATCACGCACCATTTCCCTGACGTACCATATAGTGCATCTGCTAGAAATAAGAGAGCCAGTAAATCAAGGATTTGATAGAGAATTAGCCGTACGCCTCGTCGCGTGCCAAGTCGAGTGGCATAGAATAAACCCCTGACAGTCTTCGTTTGGCTCTAGACTCAATCTGTGTACTTAGGTTGGTGGCGGCCCTGAATTGGTAGTATCTGCCTGTAGCGTTTTGCATAATGCACCTTTGTCTGTGCCCTTATTGGATTCCTGGACGCCATACGTCCTGCCATCCTGGGGGCGCTTAGGCAGTGCAATACCCATTTCCTACGCCCTCGATATTTCAATAAAAAGCCACACGGTCCCTATTTGTCGTAATTCCAGTAACTAGTAAATTCGTCTGCCCATCATCCCAAGCACATAATGCCCGAGTATCGCAAGCTTTGTACGATTGCCCCTCTCCCGGCAGCATACAGGCAGCAGCAAAAACAACGTCGTAATCGGTATACTGATGAGGAATGGGCAAGGCAAAAAGATAATATTCTTCGACTTTATCGTGAGAACAGCGCCCAACAAGTGCTGGAAATTCTGCGACGAGATTTCAATTTCCCAATAGGGTGGGTGAACGCCTTTCCATTTCTACTGTTATATTACTAACGGTTTTTGATGACAGACTTCGTATCTTGCGCGACAAGTTACGGGAATGGGGCGCACCCAACAAGAACCTTAGCCATGACGACATGACGTTCGTTCAGAAAAAGCGGCGACAACTTCGCATCGAGGGCAAACAGACACAGTTCTACCATTGTAGTCAGCCATTGGCCATCGAACGATTGGAGCGATTCGACCAGAGATTTAGCAAACCTACCAAGCCTGATTCATCTCCTTTGCCAGGTGCGTGCTTTTCTACTTATAATAACAACGATAGTGGCTCAGACTAGGCAGAAACGCCGGACGCAATAACTTACGACACGCCAAAGCCGATACCCCAAGTTACGCCCGACACAATCCAACCCGAATATTGTCAAGCCCAACCTCCCGAATCCCCGGAGGCTGGTATAATGCTAGTCTTTACTTATATTCGGGCTCGCGAGCCAGATTCCCGGAACATTACTCATAAACATCAAATGGGAAAGCTTGCGATGCAGTCTTCTGGTATATCTCTCGAGTTTCGGGATCAAGAACGCCTCCTCCTGGAAGCGTATCAGACGGGAGTCGAGATGCGAAAGCGCATCTTACTACCAGAGAAAGGCCAGGCGCTATTACCAACGAACTCGCTTACTTTAGAACGAGGTATTCATACGACGTGTTTCTGGGCTACCTATCCTACAGACCGGACTTTCGATGATGATATGAAGCACACAATGATACATTACGTGCAACACGCAAAGTTCCTTCAAAGCACTCTCCGTCTCCTACTTCTAGACATGGACAATTGGACTGAACGCTGGTTTCCGATAAAAGAAGAAGAAGGGAGAGAACTCAAGCGCATTATTGAGGGAGAAATGGGCTCAAACACCGCATATTACCCTGCATTGACATTCCTTGATTTGTACGTACGCATTAGCACTCCAGCGCCGAACACACCAATCCTCGCCAAGGTTTCTCTTGGTACGGACACACAGAAAGTGCCAGTTTGTTCGATTTGCGAGACGGATGTCTTCTCTATCCAACTTTTTGGCACACATCAGGCAATCTCAATAACTATTCCGCTTACAAAAGCCCCGGATCCAGTTCACCCCCCTTTAATGGGAGACATATCAACAAGTTTTCTTAAAGGCGGATGGGAGGCGGCTGTTGCCCAGTCAGCAGGCTTCCAACTTCTAGCTCCCTGTCAGAAACTTACTTCCTTCGAAGAACAATACGAACCTTGTCTCGAAAGGTATGAGATCAGATGCGACCGCGGTGAATGGGACCCACTCGTGAGCTCTGAGTACCTAGAAGCCTTTCAAGCCTTTCCTGTTGAACGGGAGCATATATGTTGTAATCGGTGTTGCCTTACGAGTCCCCAGACAAAAGAAAAGGATGAGAAAGAGTTTAATGCATATCCTGATCATGTAGACAAATTCGCGATGTCTCCTGATCATGGAGGCACATGGGACCCCTCGGGGATGCTGGGGCATGGTGGAAACGAGCGAGTCAATAGAACTTGACAGCAGTTATATAATATGAGATTTGAATATATGGGATATGATGTCTAAGTAGTGTAGACAGTGAAGGCTTGCGTTATACTGAAAGAGAACGCGACACGACTCACTTACCCACTCTGAAACCTCACCCCCAGGTCTTCCACCCTGTTTACTCACGCCTGTAGACTCTACGTGATCCCTTCTTTGGGGGACCCTGATACCAATTTAATATCCATACCGCACTTTAGAAGTCTCAATATATTCACTTAACATTTGTAGAGATTCAACTGAGAGCGAATGACTCCGCCTTTAAGGAAGAAGCCTAGAGGACGAAATTGTCGGACCAGCTAGGACATAGAAGAAAACTAAGGAAATTAGGACAAAAATAGACCTCTTGTTACTGAATCAATCTAAAACGTGTATAGCTTGGTTTCCCGCTCTGTCTCAATACCCTTGTAATCTGCTTAATGGCCTTCTCGAACGCTCATTGATTAGTACGCTTTCGCTTTAGGGAAGTGCCGCTCAATGCAAAGCCTGTCTCCTCCCTCTTGCACCGAGGGGCGGTCACTCGCAGGCCGACCTCTAGCTCTTCTCGTGTAATTGGAGACCTCCTGATGAAACACCATTTAGTGGCGTTTTTCACAGCGTGCTTTATGTCTCGCCCATTGACCTCCCACGAAGCTAGGTCCCGGAACTGTTCGGACGTCACCGAAACATTAGGCCTCTCATCCATATCTGAAGCGTTTTGGGGGTGTAGAAGAAAGTTCTCCCAAAGTTGAAGTCTTGTGTCAAAGCTCAAGGATGGATATTCAAGATGAATATCAAGTCGAGAGCCGATTGCGTTGTCCATATCTTCCGAGAGGTTGGTGGTTAGAAACATAATCCCACTATAATACTCGAGAGTAGCCAAAAGTACTAATGTAGAGTATTAGTTCAAATTCACGGCCAATGTCTATCATAGAGTTTGGCTTACCGCAGCATAGGTCCTCGCATGTGGAATCTTGCTTTCTTGACCGTATTAAAGCATCTGCTTCTAGGGAACGGTTAGTATATCATAAGTGATTCCCTCTAAACTCTTACCATCTAGTAATAGTATGCCATCCCATTCCTCGCATAGTTCGAAGGCATGTCGTAGTTTCTTCCTGATGGACAATGGATTGGAACCCAACTCGCCCGCCTGGAGATGGTATAAAGGCCGCCTCGTCTTATCAGCTACTAAAATCAGTTAGCGTTGAGCATTCACATAGATCTAATAGATGTATTACTCGACTCTACAGTCAGAGTCTTCCCAGTCCCCGTCGGCCCGCTTAGAAGGATCACGAGACCTCTGCCTATTAGTGAGATTAGATTAATTGCTCGTACCAATTTAATAAGGGTCAACTTGAACGCACCTTTCCCCTGAACTACATCGGCACTCAGCTGGATGGTACTTTTATGGGTTTCGACGAAAGATGAAATCAATTCCTTGCTTCCTGGAGAGAGCACGAGCTGATCAAACGCACAATCATTCCACGTCGTTGGTTCAAGTGAGTCTATGCTCAACCAGGCTGAAGCAGCGAATCAATAATGCCCGAACAGCTGAAATGGGAGGGAATTTAAGCCAGCTCAGAGGTACATACCCCATAACTTCTCCTTTAGATGGTAGCACGGTAGTCTGGCATCCATTAGCATCAGCCATAACCGATTCGACCTCATAATCTCGTAGGTCTCCTTTTGCTCCCTGATAGAAGGACGCCTTCCATATATGAATTCGGGTATCATTTCGGTACTCATGGGGTTCGCTTTGTCTTTGGCCTTCGGGTTTTTTGCCACCTCAAGCCGGGTCATGTATATACTGTGAAAACCAGAACGGCGAGCTTGAAATGAATCTACCACCACTCTACCGCCAACCTATAGAAGTATATCAGTACGCCAGGGTGAGAATAATAGTATATTAGTACGTACGTGAACTTTATGCGACTTGTGGCGGCTTTGACCCTCGTCACTATCATCACTATCGTCGCTGTCGTATTCGACTTGCCGCGACACAGATACATTCTCCACATTAGTACAGAGTGACATGTCTTGAAACCGCAAGGCCTTTTGGCCACGTTTAAACAGTTTTTCCCTCAATTCGTCTGCATCCGAATGAAAGCTGAAGGGATACGCTTTCAGTTCTCGGACGTGGCGCGTTCCCGTAAAGAATTCAAGCACGATAGTAACTTGAGCATACCCGAAATTGGATCCGTCGTATTCAACGTGACGACATCTCAGAGTCCAGGAGTCCATTGATAGGACTTCTAGAGCGCGATCTAGTCCATCTATGCAGCTGTAAACAATCATTCTACGTGGGAAAATTGCCCATAGACAAGTCGATTCGATTACTCCGCTGTCCTGGAAAGTTTTCATCTTGTAGGAAAGATCCTTGAAGAGGGAATCCATGACTTCGATAAGAAGTTTCAAGTGTACTTTAGCTTCACTCTCTTCCTCTAAACCCTCGTATAGGTCTAGGATTTGTGAATGGCCAAAGAAGAGTTCTTTGAACGGAGCCTGGACGGCAAAATGATGCGGCTGGTAGTAAACGTTCATCTCAGCTAGAATAGGGGCAATTATGCTTTGGATCACCGGGCTTTGAATGTCAACCGTCTGAACATTATATCGTTTGAGGCCACCAAGCGTGCTGGATGTATGGTCTTTGGATTTATACAAGACTATTGCCGCCCCGGCGTATTTCTTCTTGACTTCTGGCGGAATTTCATTTGGCTCCTTCTCAACCCAGTTCTTACAACACTGGCATGTTGCTGGTCCTTCAAAGAAGGTCTGGATGAAGACATCACCACCAGTATAGTTTTCGGGAAGGCGAATATTGGGCAACGGGGGACAAGTGAAAAGTTGAAAGTTTGTCTGGAGCAAATTAGGAATGTTCCCGGGCCCTGACCCGTAAGGAGGGAAAGTGTCATCCGGGATTGCACCTGTAAAAGACATTATTGTAAGTAAGAAAAGAGAAATATGCCTAGTGGATGTAGCGTACTCATAGTCTCTAATAAAGCGAGGGAAACTCCGAGGCGGTAGTGGGATAGTGATAATGATGACACGCATTATGGGTTTTTGAGGGGGATATGGAGACTTATATGCCAGAGCGGGTGTAGGCGCGACGTCAGTGCCGTCAGAGAAAGGAGGCAACCAAGGCAATCTGGAGAGCTAGGTAAGCAGTACGAGTGAACTGCAGCGATCCAATGGGCCACGCTACAATGAGCCTCATGAGCTAAGCTCCAGATATGGTGGGTAGATATTGCACCTTTGAAATCTAACGTGGTTGGACGCCCCTACGTCTTGATAGATCCTGGTAATGCACCTTTGAAATCCAATGTGCTTAGACCTACGGCCTCATGACGGATGCGTTGATGCCTGACGCGTAATGTCACAATTAATTCAGCTCGAGAAGATATCGCTTCGTAAGAGACATAGATGAGCCTATAGAATTGAGCTGTATTCATCACGTAGGGGTAGGTAGGATATTGATAAGCGCTACCTAATATTATTATGTACAGCAAGTAACGTATCTACGTAGGTCGATTATGCCCCAAATGAATATTGAAACCGGGCGTATGGACCAACACACTCCGCACTCTAGAAGCTTGAACATCTTCACTTTAGCACTTCTAGAGATTTAATTAGGTGTGAGTCATCACGTTCACAGAAGATATGAGGCTTGAAGGACCGCCGGGTCTGCTTACATAGAAGGAATCTAAGACCGAGATATTACAGCATGGTAATCCTGACACGCCACTTATTGTCGCTAAACTTAGCGATAACTATATAGAGTAACTATTATATTATGCGGTTAATACCTAAGAACAGATCGCTAATTTTCCGTGTGCGAAGCATCACACGCTGTAGATAATAACTGCGAATTATCAATGATGGTGAGAAATTTCTGGTTTCCTAACCGCAATGCCCTATGTAATGCGCTTCAATTCCTTCGCTATGCAATGGACGATGGACGATTGCTGGGGTCTAGATAGGGACAGCAGGACTCATGGTGCAAAGACCCCAAGCGCATCGAGATTTGGTTTTCCAACTGTTCTAGGTATGGCTTTTAAAGGACCCAATCTCTGACTGTCAAATGGTTGCTGTCGATACAGCATACATATAGAATCTTAATGTTGAATGTGTATCGTATGCATCGGCATTTTAGCTTGATTGCTGGCAGAACGAAGAAGATGGTTGGCTTCGGTACCTGAGGTAGCTATTTGCTGAAGTCGCTTTACAGTAGCTTGCCTTGAACAACAAGTTGCGAAACATGGTGCCTTCTGTGGATTATCAAAATAAAAAACTATTTTCTCTTGTAGTCTATGAGCTACGGATACCTCCTACGTTAAATGATACATAAGGTATTACACAATGAGTTATTATATGTTGGACCCCGAGAGCAATCCTTGGATTCATTTTCCAATCCAATGGAAGCAGTTACCGTTCCGCTATTGGCTATTGGAATCCGCTAGAAATGCCTAGGTAGCTCGCGCCACAGCTCCAAGGGCCAGCGCTATCGACCCGCACTAGCCACAAAAACCCCAGATTCTGCAGCTGCGAACAAGGATGACAGCTTTGCCTTGGACACTTACTTGCCTAGGAATGTCACCTTGGAGGGGCACTCACACCCAATTCGCTACCTGTTCTTTTTACCAACCGTGAGAGCTGGCTCGAATTTCCACCGTGGCCTTTTCCCGATCAACGCCTCACATCAGTGTCAAATCGCCTGATTTCTCTGCATTTATAATCTACGGCTGGTCATTGTGAGGGGAAAAAGTGTGCTCGAGTTCCTCTTTACACAACATTGACTTAGCTCAGCGGTTTGATATCTTTCTCATTTATTCCATCCTCCCATTGCTCTTACACTGCCAATAGTATACTTGTAGCATTCTTCACTTCAACATCAAAGCGCGCTTAGCCGCCTGTAAAGCCGTGACTCCAACACACGGGGCCAAGTCACCATGCATTACCCTACCATAAACCCTACTGTCGCTGTCGCCGCGGTTGCTTTCCTTTCTGCACTTCCCACTGCACAAGCCGGAGGCTTATACACCAAGAGCTCCCCTGTTCTCCAAGTGGATGCAAAGAACTATGATAAACTAATTGCCAAGTCGAATCATACCTCCGTAAGTAACTACATAATATATGGCTTAGACAATTACGCCACGGTCTTATCACTAACTACTTGTCTGGCTGCACTAGGTCGTTGAGTTCTATGCGCCATGGTGCGGACACTGCCAGAATCTGAAACCCGCCTACGAGAAGGCCGCCAAGAACCTCGATGGCCTAGCCAAGGTTGCTGCCGTCAATTGCGACGAAGATGAGAACAAGCAACTATGCGGCATGATGGGAGTTAAGGGCTTCCCAACTCTCAAGATCGTTCACCCAGGCAAAAAGAAGGGCTCAAAGCCTGTGGTCGAGGACTATCAAGGAGAGCGTTCCGCCAAGGCCATCGTTAATGCAGTAGTGGACAAGATCAGCAACCACGTCAAGCGTGTGACTGACAAAGACATTGACACCTTCCTCTCGACCAATAATGAAACCGCCAAAGCCCTGCTATTCACGGAGAAGGGTACCACGAGCGCTCTCTTACGCAGCTTAGCAATTGATTTCCTAGACGTCATCTCCTTTGCCCAGGTTCGGGATAAGGAGTCCAAGACAACTGAGTTATTCAACATCGAATCTTATCCGACGTTTGTCCTACTGCCTGGTGGGGATAAGGATGGTTTAGTATACCAGGGAGAGATGAAGAAGCCTGAAATGCTCAAGTTCTTGTCGCAAGCTGGCGAACCAAACCCGGATCCAGCGCCATCGAAGCCTAAGAGCGAGAAGAAGAGTGAGAAGAAGAGCGAGAAGAAGGCCAAGAAGGAGAGCAAGAAGGACAAGGCCTCTTCTGAATCTGAATCTACCTCTACTACCACAACTGAGCCGTCTGAGGCGACCGAGGTCCCCCCCCGCCGCCGAATCAAAGCCTAAAGTGGCCGAAGTTTCTCCTCCGATCCCCGCCATTACATCTTCCCAGGCACTTATCAATGAGTGTTTACATCCTAAGGCCCACATCTGTGTGCTTGCTTTCGTTCCTACCGCTCACGGTGAGACAGCCGAGAAAGCCTTAACTGGCCTGTCCGATATTGCATTCAAGCACGCCCAGGCCAATCGTCACCTATTTCCCTTCTTCGAGGTTCACACGGATAACGAGAACATCGCACCTGTGTTCAAGAGCCTTGAGCTCACTGGCGAGATCGAACTGGTTGCTGTCAATGCCAAGAGGGGGTGGTGGCGGCATTATGAAGGTGATTTCAGTTCCGCAAGCGTAGAGAGCTGGATTGACGCCATTCGCATGAACGAGGGCCCTAGGAACAAGCTACCCGAGGCGGTCATTGGGGAGGTCGTCCAGGAGTCGGAAACGGCAGCGGAGGAGCCAGTCGAGACAGTCGAGGTCAAGCTAGGGGAAGAGATTAAGATCGAAGTGGACGCGGAGCCAGAGACCACCACATCGTGGCGAGGCGCGGAACCGACACCGGAGCTACCGACGCTCCACCCAAGCATGAAGAACTGTAAACAAGACTCGAATGTTAGCGTAACTGTATAGTGTAGATATCTAATGGTATGAACTGATGACACCATCTATCACTTACTAGCTCATTGTCGCGACCACACTCCTAGGGTCCCGTGTTCCACTAAATCGTGGCGGTAGCTTAGTCAATCGGTTGGTAAACCCGATCCTAGACATCGATATCCATGGCCATGCTGGCGCCTTTCTCAATAGTGCCCTCTGTGATCATCTTCTGTCCCTTCTCGCGCACGACCCGATCTAAAAAGTCGCGGACGCCTTTACAGGCATCCGCAGCCGACGCCATCATACCCTCGAGCCTGCTGACCTGCACACGAGTCTNCGCACACCAAACAGAAACCTTGTCCGTTGCGCCGAGCGTAGCCAGCGTTAAGAACGGGCAGCTCTTGCTCCTCCTGG
>JAPUUL010000567.1:0-16628 GCA_029590625.1 Lasiodiplodia mahajangana
CCCAGACGCTACGCCGCGGTCCCGGGCGTCAAGAAACACGACGGCAACAACGGCGAAGAGAAGCCATAAAAAGGGCGCCTCTCAGCACGCAATACCCACACGGATCGTAGATGAAGATACAAATAGCAGTGGACACGGCGATGACGAAGTTGAAGTCGATGCTGACGAGCCCCTATATTGTTATTGCAATGGCGTCAGTTATGGTGAGATGGTAGCCTGTGACGCCGAAGATTGTGAACGAGAATGGTTTCATCTAGATTGCGTGGGCCTGAAAGCAGCTCCGCCATCAAATAGTAAGCCTCTAGGACTTCCAAATTCAGTGACGATTGGCTAACACGCGCGACAGTGAAATGGTACTGCGATAACTGTAAAGACCGCCTCAAGACGGGGAAGAAAGTCAACGGAAGATAAACACTTAGATGGGGTTTGCGGCGATTATTGACGCCGTTCTGTCGCTGTATGATACATATAACGGAGTTAGTGGTTATCATGCAGATCGTGTACGGCGAATGGTGAATGGCGTCTAGAGGAAGTCGATTAGCGAGTATTTGCAGACCAACTGTTCCGTTGCGGCATCGGTCCTCTGGATAACTTTTTTTCTCTGTTTCTTCGGGAATAACGATGACGGCAAAGGCGCAAGAGATTATAGTGCCATTTCCATTCGATTCCAGGCGGCAAAGAGGGGAATCATCTAGCAGCATAATCACTGCATGAAAAAAGGCACAAATTCCTTAAACGGGCGGTTTAGCTAGCACCAGCCACCCCTAAGCTTCCTATTTGCATGCTTCTAAAATAGGTAGCTCTTTACCCTACATAAGTAGCACTATATTTATTTCTACTCATAACGAGGCTTGACAGCAGGCAGGCAGGTGGGAAATGTTGCTGAGCACCCCGTAGACAGTCGTGCATACAATTGTGTATATCCAGCAAATTAGGAGACATTAGAGCAAATAGCTGGTTAAGCCTAAACATCAATCACAAACGAAGCCCTCGTCGGCCGTGTACACTACAAAGGGTATTTACATCAGATGTCCGACGGGTACAGAATATCATTTGGTGAACGACCATGTGCCATCCTCCTTTGTTGAATAGAGTAAGACAAGAAGGGCAACGGTTTGGGCTACTTAGCATAATGGCGACGGTAACCGTAGTCCAATATAACCACAGCGCGGATAATTGGTAATCATCAGGAGAAGCAGGTCAGCTGGGTGTCTGTTATTGTCTCGAGTATCTCATTTTTAGCTCAAATGATACGGCCGAGGTAGGCGAGATGAGGTCCTCGTGTTGGATTGTTTGGTTATGTCCCTGAGAAGCTTAGGTAATGAGTCAACTACCCAAAGCCTCGGGATCGGACATCCCCGCGCGTGGTCTACCTACATACAATCCGACAAGGTACGCATGCTAGCCATTGAGCGAGGCTGAAGCGGCTGTGGCTGTTTGACGTCAGCTCCGATGCCGGATGCGAAGGTGTTACAAACTCCCTGCATATGCGCAGTTGGGNTTTTTTTTTCTTTAAGTTGCGAGGCAATGGGTCAGCTATGGGTGGCGGGAGTGTCCGTTTAAACCCGTAACGCGCGCGCCGGCGTCGGATGCTAGCCCTCGTGGCACTTCGGAGTTGTCGCGAGATCTTGCTCTGGTCACGAGATATGGGTCACTTGTATTTTGGCTCGCCGACCACCGGATAAAACAGATTGTAAGTTTCTATCCCTTGGACATGCCTATGATACCTCAACTCGGTGCAGCTTACCAGTGAATGAGGAGGATGGTAACCCAGGCAGTACCGAGGCAAAAATATACGTATAAAGGAAATTGAATAAGTGGCTTGGTTAGTTTAGCATCGTGATTTCTCATTCGTCGATTTGTTGTTCCCTGAGATCGAAAGAGCCAAGAGTTGTTGAGTGATGAGTGTTGATGATGCATTGGTCATGTCATGTCATGCGGCGAAATAGGCGAGGTACCTAAGCTACTAACCTTAGGCTAGTGTAGACTGACCAGAAAAAGGCCAAGATTACCTAGCCAAGACAAGGCAGGGATGCTGCATCCAAAAGTTTAGGTACTAGAAAGAGCCTCTACAGCGGCCAATCAGCGTTGTCAAATCAAGACATTTTCTCCAATTCTGGCAGTCCCTTTTTTTTCTTTGCCTCTTTCGTCAGTCCTTTCCCCCAATCCGCTGGCGGCATATGCAACTTGAGTGAGAGCATGTACGCTGTAGCTGTACATTCATTCTCTCCTAACCGGTTGACATCCATCATTTTTGATACGATGACGGTGAGATAGTAGAAAGAATTGCGTGTGTGTTTCCAGGCGACTATGCTTTCTTATTACAGTATTCTAAATGGCCATCATATTGCCAAGAGCATTAGAATGAATGAGGTAGTCAGGTGACAGTCAAGAAAACCAGAAGCTTTGTTTCCATTACTCAATTTTTGGCTGATGAAAACCTCACAGGCCCCTCACTACGAGCCGTCCGGACTCGACCAGGCACGACTAAGAGCCACTGGCGTATTCTGCTCTGGTAAGCTTTACTATATCAATGGAACCATCGAGGTCACCAAGCCCGCGCTTGCCTTTAATCATGTCTCTCGACCACTCTATTTGCTACCCACGTGTGCGCATCTTGGGTTAGGAGCTCCCAGGACCGTCCTAGTCTACCCCAGACTTTTTTGCTTTCCTCCCTCCTGTCAAATCCACTTACAAGAAGGCCACTCACTCTACCTAAGTAACCTTGGTGGTATACCTACTCCAACACCGCACAACAACACACGACACATCACGCATACTACCTGCCACCTACCTGCCTACCTATTCACATACATGCATACCTAACCTACCTCTTACACTATACACCTCCTAATCTCCTTCGCGCTCGCCCTTATTAGCATTTAATTAGAAAACCTTCCTAATTGATTCGTCGTACGACCCTCCGAATACTCCAGGTGGTTTATTGCCAGGAGTCAAAACCGCTTCCCCGCATTGCGCGAACGATATTCATTACCTAAACTTCGGATCGTTTGACTAACAAAAAAACAGCCCGTCGGGGCGCCTGGTACTACACCGTGTACCTTCAAACTCAGGCTCAGAAGGTTCCTCCAAAGTTTGCGCCATCTCATCTCATCACCTGAGTGCCTGTTTGCATCTCCACGGAAGGAGGATTACCAGACGGGTCGTATTGTTACTACGAATCCTTACCGGCCTCCCCAATCCCCAGCCCGAAGAACAGAGTGCATTGCGCTATCGAGGGCGCTTCTCGCACCACGACCACGTCTCACTTACCCCTTATTGTTTCCATACCAATCCTTCTCCTGATACCTTTTCCCAATGGATCCCTCTCCCACCGCCTCTGTCCTGCAGCGCTTGGACGACCATCTCACCAAGGAACTTATTAAAGTCGGCCAATCACCCTCTGCTGACGAAGAGATGACCTCTCCCCAGCAGACATCCGACTCTCTATCAAAGTCTTCTTCTGGTCGCGCATCCTTCTCTTCTGTGCGGGAAGTAGACGACGATATTGCCCAGGCCTTTAGTAGTACTAAGGTCTCATCATATTTTCGAGAAGAGTCAGACATCGCCGTCGTCGACGACAGTACTAGCGACCCTCCGCCAGCTAGTTTAAACATGGCCGAGACACAGTTTATGCCCCCCGTCACGCAACCACACAGCAGGCTACATGGCTGCTGGTTTCCCGCCGTTGCTGCGAATAACTTCCATGGTTGGAAGCAAATTGGCGTGAAGGGCAAACCGGCAAGCAAAAGCTATGGAGACCTACAAGCTTTGCGAATGGTTTGGTCGATAGCTCCCACACCCAAACCGTCGAGTGTCCCTGTGGCGGTACAGCGTGCGCCGGGGGATTCGCCACTTGAGAGACTACCTGTGGAAATCAAAAGTGAGTTTCCACGTATCTGTTTTCATCTTTCTCTATAGCGTTATATCACAAGCGACCTACAGGACAAATCGTCGACGACAACTTGGAGTTTCGGTTCGGATGAGGTCACACGGCGTGCTCGTGCCCGAGGTTGATTGATCCATCATCCTGCTGTCCATTGCCCACGTCCTATCAATATGTGTGCTGCCGACTTGCGGTATAAATTCCCATAGATGAAGCCCTTACTAACATTGTATAGATCAAATCATCGATCACCTTGTATTAGATATCCCTCCAGAAGGACTATCCAGCCGCAATGCCGACTTAATGGCAATGTTGCTAACCTCGAGAACACTACATTCCGCTACGCTCAATGCGCTGTATAGAAATATCACGATACCCCATTCGAGAATCTTCCGAAAGTTCCTGGCTCATATAGCTCAAAACCCCGAGCTTGGCACCATTGTACGGAGATTGGACTTCAGTCACTTCAACCCAACCTCTCTCTTCACTACCGCAAGTGAGCGAGCTACTACCCGCAACTTGACACATGAGACGTTGCTCCAGTGCCTAGAATTAACACCATATCTACGCGAGTTTCTCGCACAGGAATATGTCGACGAGGACATTGATGTACACGTCCTACGGAAGCTTTTCTTCGGTCTAGAAAGGTTGCAAGGGCTGGACTTCTGTGCGTGCTCATCTGCCCCGTTCAAGGCCGCTTTTGATTCTATACTCTCGGATACTTGGCCGCAGACATTGCCCATTACTAGGCTATCGCTTCATCGCTGTATCAACCTCCCATCGGCTGTTTTCGAGACGTTGCTGCCGCGCCTACCCCATCTTACACATCTCGACGTAGCTGGGACGCGCATTACCGACGCGGCTCTTATGGCTATTCCTCACACGGCTAGGATCACTCACCTCAACTTGGCCAAGTGCAAGCTATTGTCAAGCGCAGTTGTCATAGACTTCCTTACAAATCACCCGGCGGTGAAGAATCTCGTGTACCTAAGCCTTGCAGCCGACTTTCGTAGCTATGAGCTTCTTGACGAGGATGATGTGACTCGTTTGATTCCCATCCTTCCCTCGACGCTACGTTCGCTAAGTCTCAAAGGCAGCAAGATGAATGCCTCGCATATTAACCTTCTGCGGCCACTAACCAAGCACCTAGAGGAACTATCTATGGGCCGTCGTCTGAAGGCTGAAGATATCAACCGGTTGTTCCTCCCTGACGAGGACATGGAGCAGCTAGACTGGATCCCGCACACCCTGAAGTACCTCGATCTATCAGACTACATCGCGAGTTCGCTGAACCTACCAGCACTTTTCGGTAGCTCTTCCCTTCTAAACCGGCACTCGGCGCCCCTCGAGGTGGTTGAGTTGCCAGATGATGCGTATACACGTCTTTCTCGCTCGCCCGCGGTCACACGCGCNGGGGTGGACAGCTACAGACTTTGGCAGCCGAGCCTGGCTTGTGAGAAAACCAGAGGGCACCCGGGATCACGGCTTCCGTGACTGGAAGATGGGTGCCGCGTTCTGGGGCATGCGCAAGGTGCCCGTGGCCTTTTCCAATGTCGGTGGCATGTACGGCAGTTACATGTTCAAGCGCCATTTATAAATCACTCCGAGACCGCGCCCTACCCCGATCCTCAGTAACTCGCCAGAGTTTATTCTACCTACACTGTATGGCTCCCGTCTCGGGTTTAACACACCATACTGCTACTACTTACTACTATATTCCCATTTCTTGCTCTCGGTATATTAGTAGGTGTTGGCCTCTTTTGCGTTTTTTTTTTTCCGGATGAATTCACGATATCACGAAATGCGAGAGAAGATCAAAAGTTCTGCATAGCGGCGCCATTTGCTTTTATGCTTAGTATATCCTTGTCTCCTTAGTATTCCGTTGCTGTTTGCTTGGAGTATGGCGCGCATTAATGTAGGATCATCGTTGTTCAGGGTATAGGGAAAGGGTAAACTGTCCACTCTGTTGTTTATACATTGTTATGGTATGGCTACGATTATAAGCATCTGAGGATCTCGGAAACCAAAAATGTATTATCTTTGAGCTCTAGATAATGATACGACTAATCCAGTAGCAATGCTTGTTCAAATGCGCGATGGCCGTTGAAAATGAATATGTATTGTCGCCCCATCTAGGACCCCTTTATTAGGGTGAGGAGAAAAATTAACACACCAAAGCTTTAGGATGAGCGTGCAAGTCCAGTACGAGCAGCACGAGGGTTCCCCCAGAGATCGAGGGAGCAATGAAACTTAGCTTGGATCATATCGTCGGAAAGCCCCCGGGAAGACATCGTCAATTTTAGCATGTTTGAAGAGCAGAGTGCCAAATAAACGAATTCTTAGAGAAAGAACTGTATTGCCTTCTATCCGGCCAATACACGCGCGAGGGCGACTCAGTAGCAGCCCTCCAGCTATGGAATGGGAGACAGATCCTTTAAATACCCTAAAGATGAGAGCTGTCGAGGATGATGAATATCTCGTATCTAGCGTACTTCCCGCACTCATTCCCGTGTGACTGATGTCATATCTCTAGAATACGGTCTACGCGGATATCCCACACCCGTTTCAGCACTTGCCCGTGTGGCTCAAGGCAGTCAACTACTGCCAAAGTAGCAAGGAGCAAAAGAGCATCCGGGCCCGATTATAAGAGGAGCTAGGAGGTGCATAAGCTATTGAGCCGTTACTAGTGAAGCCGGCAAGGAACCATGGGTTTTGATACCACAGAAAAATGTAGTGAGTCTCAATGAACGTCCAGGCGTTACTGCAATTACTTGTTACAAAAGCTAAAAATATGGCACAATCTTCCGACGTTGCATATCCATGACACTTTCGACATATGAAGATAATACCTTAGTATACGAGACAAAACAAGAAAAGAAAAAATGTATTAAATCAAACGTCATCAAGTGGATCGTGCTTCTCGTCTCCCTTACCCCCGTATCCGTCCTCGGCCCGTACACCCATTTCCTTAGCGCGACCCGCAGAGGACGTGCCATAAAGGGCCTTGAGATATTGGATGAACTCAAGGTATGCATCCGAAACAGTCCTCAAATGCTCAACTTTGAGCTTAACCTCAATATTTGGATCCACGACGGTCTCGTGTTTTGATCCCTGGGCCTCAAACTCGGCTAAAGCCAGTGCTGTCTGGCACGCGTTGCGGATTTGACGACCATTCCACCTCGCATCTTTGTGGCGCCGGTAATAATCCACTGCCTCCAGAATGATATTGCTTTCACTGAAACGAATCTTCCTTTTCTTATTTTCGAAACGTTCCTTGATCAGGTTCAAATTGAGTTTGAAAACTTTCTTGGTCGAGCTCTCAGTCAGCGCTGGGTAATGCAAGCTAATGTGGATTCGTGATGCAAACGCCTCGTCAAAGTCTCCAATCCTATTGGTCGTGAGAAACAGAATGCCGGCGTAGTATTCCAAAACGCGTAGAAATACTTTGCAATTGTATTAGTTGTGTGATAGATGACGACGCCGGGGAGACTAACCGGCTACCAAGCCATTCCTGACGAAATCTTCCTTTCTCCTTGCAGCAAGGAAAACATCAGCTTCGTCTAATAGCAAGATGCAACCCCAGCGGCTAGCAAGGGCAAAATTGGTTTCTAGAGCGCTCTCTACTTCCTTCGCTGTAGAACCAAGATCCCCTAAATGGTGTGCTCTTAGATTGGATCTACTCGAGGAATTTTTCATCGGACTTACCACACGTGATTTGGAACAGTGGTTTCTTGAACAGTTCCGCAACCCCCTCGGCAGTCGTCGTTTTCCCCACACCAGGAGCTCCGTGGAGGAGCAAGATTAGTCCTTTGCCTGCCGCACGTGTTAGTTCAGCTGTTCAAAACGCTGTCTGGATAATTCATAGTTGCCTTTCCCGCGGACGATGTCCACTTGTTCATTTTGGCCCCCGGAAGAGGCTTTGTTTCGATAATGTTGGGAGATAAGAGAAAACACAATTTTTTTATGACCCTTAGGGAGCACCAGGCGACCAAACGTCGTCTTGGGTTTCGCCCTAAAGTCATCATCGTCGGAATCATCCGTATCAGTCGCGTGGGATCTATCCCTGACCTCAGCCTCGAATTCACCGATTTCATCCCCTATATCAGTTGTGGCGATCTCACTAAGATATGTAAGATCTAGCTTCGCTATGTTTCTTATGTCAGCATAAGTAATAGTGGCGGAGAGTATAGGGTTTGGACTTTGAAGTCTGTTTGTGGGTGATGACAGTAGCTCAAAATATTTAACAATATGAACTCGATATATCTTACCCCATTTTCTACTTCGTAATACAAACCCAAACACCCTGTATGACATTATTGTCAGATCTCCTTCCGAAAGGGGATTCTCCACAGTATTGGCATCCTTTAGTGAACGAGGTAATACTGCGACTGAAGGAAGCTTATCGCGAGTATCGGGGATGAGGCTATTCATGTAGTCTTCGTTGCGCTTTTTCTCGGCGTACGCATCACGATGGATATTATCGTTGCTGCAACATTGCCCCGAGCATCCTCCTTTTTCGCTATCTTTTTTTTCCGTGGAGTCTCTGCCAAGTGGTGTGAGGGTAGGTTTCCAACCTTGAGTCTCTTCCATAGAGAATGCCGTTTCAAAATCTACCACCACCTGGCTCTCGATCTCGTCTCTCGTTTCCAGTGCCGGTCCCCCATAATACATGTGGCGGACAGAGATAACGCTGAGATACATTCTCCCTCTCTTTACAAGCTTCTTTCGGAGTTCATCTTCAGCCGCAATGTCTTTTTCACCGCCATCTAGGGAGGGATGGAATCGAAAGGGATACACACTCAGGGAGGCTATTGGCCTCTCACCATCAAATCTCTTGATCTCGAAGGTTCTATAGACCGGACCCAGGCGCTTTCCATCAAAATCCACATATACACAGTTGATCTGAAGGGGCGTTTCATTAGCTGACTCTTCATCCGCCCCGGAAAACCGAGTAAGGGGTACGATCTCTCGGTGTTCTGTGCTATTGACACCTATGATGCGATATGCTTGCTTTCCATCGCTGCTTATAACATCTTCTCCAGGCTTGAATAAGTACCAGAGATCACTGAAGGCGATCTTCTTGCATTTGGGACCTTCCAAATACTTCGTTTTGCCCAGTATGTCATGGTCTAGGAACTCTAGGAGACACGATAACTGTTCCAATGCGATTTTAGATTTTGTTTCGTCGCCTTTGTCATAATCCTGATCATTCTGGTCATTACCGACGCCAGAATTTTCTTCGTGGGCCATGGCCCCCGGCTCTTCGCCGATATTAGCGTCATTTGACTTTATTTGCCCCGTTTCTTCCGTAGTCCCCTTTTCTTCCATCATAGGGGATACAGTATCAAGTCTTGGAGAAGTCGGAACTTCAGGAGCTTTAGTACCGAATTTCTCCTTTAGATTACTATACCATTCCCGAAAGGCGGTTTCGTAGTATATCAAAGCCTTAAATGGCCGTATAATAACGACTGATCCGTTACCGTAGCTCGAATCACACAGATCAGAGCCGTGAATCTTTGCGAAAATAGAGCGCAGGTGCTTGGAGTTGATTCGAATACGTTCTGGAAGTGGCGCCTGGCCTGGTTCTAATGCGGGGTTTGTTGTTACTTGTGGCTTGCGTTCCAGGACTTCCTTCTTCTCTTTGTGCCGTGGCAGATAGTTTCGGCGCCATCCAAAAAAGGACCCATCATCGTACGTGATCACTGGTTCTCCCATTAGGACATCAATGGTGCAAGAATCGCCTTCGACCGAACCTCTACTGAGCTGAAAAGTAGGCCAATCCACACGGTTGAGCCGCGGTTTAGCATATACTGGTACAAGGGGCACTTCGACTACTTTGTCTTTTGCCGAATCATCTCTCGAATCGATTTCAGGACTCCTCAGCGGTGGTGACACGAAGATTCTCCTTTCTCTTGGCCCGGCCGTTTTGGCTCGCCGTATTTGATCATCGACCTCCTCGAGTTCCATCACAAACAACTCCCGAACACGACGCTGATCATATGAGTTGAATGATTTCGCCTCAGACGCACCCATTTCAAGCTCATATTCACGTATGGTTCTGCGACGAAGTTCATAAAGACGCTTAACATGGGGGCTCACTTGTTCGTCGAAATCGTCGTCGTATAATTTATCTCCTAATTGGTGGAAAGTATCTTGTCGGAGACGACGTGTTTGCTGGGTATCGACGATGCCTCGTTCACGTTCCCAAGTTCTTCGAAGCTTCAAGAGTTTATCGTCGTATTCTTTTTCTTCGTCCATGCGTCGGCGAAAGTCGTAATCCATTCGATTCATCCATTTTTTACCATTCTCGTACTTTTGTGTGTCCTCCATGAACACTGATAGAACGATTTGGGTTAGCACGCATTCAATGCACCTTGTTGAAATACGAGCTTAATTGTTGAATCATTGCAAGTATACTGCACCATCGAACACGACACAATGAAATTTCCAGGTAAGAAAATGACTCACTCCGTAGTCTGTCTTCCCTCAATTTTTCCCAATTATACTGCTCCTGCTCATCGCCTAGTTTGCCTCGTGCCCGTTCCCACTCCGCTTCTAGGGTTCCTGTCTTCAATGTGGGGTTTGCTTTCCGTTCGATCTCTTGAAGTCTACCCTGAAGAGTATGGACCTCATTGAGCAGCTCCTCGAAAACCTCATTCGATTGTGATGGGCCGTTGGCAATATTTGAATTACTTTCATCGTGGTCATCATCATTCGAGGCGCAATAGTTTGGTACCACGGCTACCCTTGGCGACATGCCATCGGGCTGTGGAACTGTCTCCCCATCCTGGTGAGAGCTTAGATGGATGGCATCCGATTTGGTACCAACTTCTTCATTTTCGACCGTTATGGTAGTATGAGAAATGTCTCCCGACTGAAGGGATTCGGTGTGCTCAGTCGGCGCTGGAGCGCTCCCATCGCTGATGTCTGTGTCTCCCATGATGAATGGCACGCGTATCTTTAGACCTAAAAGACTTTAATGAAGGGAAATGAGACAATATAAGGCTAGGAGTAGGGGCTGAGCGGCTATAATCTCCCACAATTACGCAATAGAGGATAATTAGAGAGATACTCTCACTACTAATGTAAACGCTATTAGGCAGACAACTGCCGGAATGTCACACTTCACACAGAGAGGATTACCGAAATGATATCTAATCTTATCTGAATTCCTAGCAGCTTTTTAGGCACCAGGAATTGTCATCGGCGACTAAGCGGCCAGTCATTATGAGGGATGAACACAACGGACTATCCGTAGGTTCTGCAGCGGCAATCTACGGCCAGTCACATAACGCCAACATATCTCTTCTTTCTGCATTTTCTCTCCGGCCGGCATAGGTACATGACGAGTTGTCCTAGGTTGAGAGGGTAGATATCGCACCGGTAGAGCGCGAGAAAACACAAAGCCCACTTCGAACCTACGTGGGGGCCGATGATCTTAGTTTCTAATTTTCCGGTGAAAAGATAAGGCTCTCTGGGCGAATCTGAGCTGCAGGAAAATGCAAGTCAGATAGTTTTCGGCTTGGGGAGGGTTGCACAACTCCAAGATATGACCTAATATCATTAATGTCAGCCGCACGTATTTCGCCAGTTTAGGTTTCCTGCATGATTCAATATTATGCGGATGAGTGGTTTCGGTTTACCTATTCTATCCGTCCCAGCCTTCTACCTATGCGTACTAAGCTTCTATTTCACACATCTAAAGAGCTAACCCATTACTAGATCACGTCGGGAGCATTCATCCTCATTGTGCCGGACGTATTTCATAGCTTTCGCAGCTTATTTCGACCCAACCTAACCTGCCTCTGCGCTGTATATGTTACTACATCACGATGTCTGAAGAAGCCGGGGGTATTCCGGAACTCAGACTTCAGTCTCTAGCTGTTGATTTTATTGATACGCGTCTCTCAAGATACCACCCCGGCTTTACACATCCGCGGGTACAATACGATCCACTTTTGGGGAAATACGTGTCCACTCCAAAATCAGAACTCATGGATCTAGAAGAGTCATCAACTCAGGGAGATCCCGAAATAGGCTACGGTCTGCCTCGGCCCTCAGGATCCGATGTACTGGCTATGAGGTTCTGGCATTCCATTTTCCGCGAAGCCATGAAGCGATTTCAGAAGACTAGAGAGCTCATCGGGTCTGACTATCTCCCCACTTCTGAATACAGCATTCAGCACGCGTTAGGATGGGGAGATGTCTATGACAGACTAGAGTCCGCAAGAAACTATTACCTATCCGATGAGAATATAAAAGGAAAGGTGAAAAATAAAATTCGGAAAGCCGCGGACAATATTCAACCCGTAATTGAACTTGTCAACGCAATTCCTGATATTGATTATGTGACTCCCATTCTGGGGGCTGTAAAATATCTTCTTGAAGTGAGCACCATCCCTATCCGTGCAATTTGGTTCATATGCCGAGCTGACCTCGAGAGGCTGTCCAAACTGCAGCAGAAAGGAGAAATGAAGTTCTCGGTGGCTTTGATACTCTCTATATTCAATTCTCTAATGTGGAACTTTTTCTGGCGACATTTCCTGAGGACCAGAATATCAAAAATGGATCGATTGAGTTGATCGTCAGCATCCTCAATGCAATAGAGCGTACAATTGCGTTTTACAGATCAACCACAGGTCGGCGAACCATATTTTCCTAGGTTTCGGCCTCTATAGGAACTAGTATCGCTTCATTTAGCTAAATATTAGTCCAGGATCTAGGTTTATAAACGCAATATCAAAAGGAAAGGACTATCAAAGTCACTTGCTTTCGAGTCTACATATGATTGATGAGAAAAGTCAATCGCTCATCAGCCAGGCGCAAAATTCGCACATTGCCTCAACACATCGCAGCATGACACGTATATTAGATAGTAAGTGTGATCAATTGTCTGATAAATAGTTCTATTGTCCGGGATCTAACTATAGTTCCCGTACTTCCTAGTCTCACAACAATTGGTTGATTTCCAGAAAGAAGCGATGGTAAAGCAGAACCAGGACAGCGAAGCAGCAAAGTCGTCGCACAAACAAATAAAGGAAGCCGTGACGGAAATGGCTCATGTGATAGCAGATGCTCTCACACTAATAAAATCCGTACTAGGTGCCTACATTTTTGACCGGGCTAATCTAGTACAGGGGGCTTTGGATAGTAAGAACTGCATCCATCTTGCTTAATTCCCTCTTTTTCAATGAATAAACGGCTAATACGCAAGGAAAAGCCCGGGACAAATCAGAGTTGGCCAGCCCCCCAGAAGAATTGATGAGTATCGAGCAAATCCTGGCCTGGCTCCATGTTCGCGGGTTAGATACGGATGACATGGAGTACATTGATACGCGGCAAGAGGGGCTACCCCCAGTCGATCGCGCCAGAGCAGAGCAGATCTTGAGTACTAAGAAGTTCAGTGACTGGGTAATCTCCCCAACATCTACCATGCTTCTTGTGCAAGGCGACTTGGACGGTACACCAGAAATGTCCGCGTTGTCAGTGTTATGCTTGACCTTCACAAAGGCTTTGAGGGCAATGGGAAATTTCATATCATTAGTATTTTTCTGTGGGAGGCATCTCGACAACACAACTAATCGAAGCGGTGGCCGGGCCATCATCCAGAGTCTCATTACACAGTTGCTCACTCAGTTCAGCATCGACACAACAGGGCTTGGGACGAATATAGACGGCGACAAGATCAAAAACGGGCACGTTGAGGAGCTTTGTAAGCTGTTCGCCTGGCTCTTCGGTCGACTGTCTCGACACGAGACTTTATTCTGTATTCTCGATAGCATAGTCTACTACGAGCGCCAAGAGTACCAGGAGGACATGTCGGTGGTTCTAGCAAGCATCCTACGTCTAGTGGATGAGAGTGCCAAGTCGAACAGCACTACGGCTGCATGTATTAAGGTCCTCATTCTGAGTCCTCGACCGACATTACGAGTTAGGAAGCCGTTCGATAAGAGGGGGTTGGTTCTTTCAATGGACTCGATGCCTCCTGCCGAATCGGAACCGAGTAAATGGCGTGTACAGAAGCAACTGAAGGATATTCTTTGAGACTAGCCCAAGAGAGATATGGCTGGAATTCATATGGAGATAGATTTCGCGTACTCACCTGAACTCATAATCCACATCTCAAATCTAAGGCAAGAACAGTGCTGACTTCACTAGCACTAGGGAGCTAGGTTGGTATGCGAGATAGTCTACAGTGATTATATCTCACTTGGTATTCCTCGCATATGTCGAGAAGTACNTTTTTTTGTTCAAAAATCATTGGAGAGCTTTACTTTTCCCGAGCACGTAGTATGGCAATGTCACAAAACAGAAGTACAACTCTAAACCACAACACCATCAACAGATAGAACGTTATTAGGTTGAGCGAACCTGACCGTCCGCACCCTTATATACCTACCGCACCATGACAAAGGGGCCGAAGCCAGGATCGACAGAGAGCGAGAAATCATTGAAGAGGCGAATAAGGTCCTTCTAGATAACGAAGAGATGTTGGACTACGTGGTAATTAAATGCCGATTCCTAGCAAAAAGCATTCAAAGGAAATGACCCGCGCCAAAACTGATCTTTACTAGGTTCAATATAACAGGCTCGTCCCGGATCTTTGCAGTCACCTCGCGAGCCTTGAGATTCGTGATGACATCTCTAGATGAGTTCTTGAGCGCCATCACGACGGGAGTGGAAAGAATTGACAAAATTTTGACTGGCATGGGATACAACGATGAAACTGGGACCTTTGCCCAGGTAAATCGATCGTAGGAAGATGTCAGGGTAAGTAAATACCTACCCCTAGGTCTGGATCATGCGTATGGAATTGTTAATCACACCATTACAAGAGTCAGTGGAAGACGTGACAATGGCAAGGTTGACTTTTGATATCATTCACTACATGGCGGCCCGATGGGAGGAGACTCGTAACCGAATGTATCAGAAAGCTCTCGCAAACGTAGCGCCGATGGGATCGATCAGTACTGCCGCGGCCCAGCCGGGACTGTTTGTGGATTTCCAGAGCCGAAGCTCCGACAGTTTCTCACAAGTCCCCGGGAGCAGCTCAAACGGCATGACTACTCTCTTACCTAACGCTACCGCTACCGCCTACGACACCATCCATATCGATGGGCTTTCCAAGGATGAGAGACGGCAGTTCCTATGGGAAGGACAGAGCCGTACCGTCGCCGCCATGCAAAGCGCTTCAGACACAGTAACTATGTCATTTCCCTCAGAACTTCCTTCTTTTTTTATTTTATTTTTGGATGGACCAACCACCGTAAAGGAGCGAGTCCGCCTGATCGAGTGTTTGAAAAAGAGCTACCAAGACGTCATGGTCTCGTCTGAGGTCGTCAGTGTGGCCAAACAGAGGTCAATTAGCTGGGTACAACAGTTAACGAGGCTGTCAGGTCGCAGGCGTCAGGTGACAGAGCTGCCTTCGCAGGAAGATTTGCTTTAGGGGAACTCAGGCTTTTAATGATCTATTAACTATTAACATGGCTTGGAAACGGTTTTATGTACTTCCTAGGAATGCTTTGCTAGACGGAAGAGGATGCACCCGACTTAGGCTGTCGTTCTTTCATGTTCCTCAGTTTGGTATGGTAGTATGAATCCTGCTCAAGTAACGAAGTAACTTGGATACGTCTATTATTATGTTATAGTTTTTTTACTAAGACCAACGGTTCTTATGCGACAGGATGGTGATTTACACGATCTTGCTAACTAACAATAAAGTCGCGGCTTTAAATACTGGGATGGCCAAACAGTGACTAGGTAGTGCCTTGGGGTTCCTGATACCTGTGAGCCCTACGACCCTCAATGGGCATTAGACTATCGTTGGACGTAGGCGGGAACGAGCACATTGACTTCAATCTCCCACTTTATGATATGTGTGTAGTTTTGTGAAACCCCTAATTTTCACCCCCTTGATAGTCAGAAGTGACTGTTATCTACGTTTGATTTTATTTGCTAAAACGAGTGAGATGATGCGAGATCAGCACGTACTGAAGAATGTTCGGAATTACGCGCTACCTACTTGTTGGACAGGATTGACTTGCGTAGGCCCTCAATAGCTATCGTCCGGCTCCGGATCCGGATATCAATCACTGTTAGTGTCTATTTTCATCGGAGATATCCCTAATCTGCGCTGCTGCGGAGCGTTCCGAAGTGGCGGGAGGGGAAGTGTTTCGCTGCGCCGGCGGTAGCCGGTGGCCTATCTTTCATATCCTAGTGCCATTGAGTTACACGTAACTCCGAGTCACAAGAGACATGTCAAAGATAAGACGTCATATATAAACCCCTCCGGCCTCTACATCCCTTCATCTAGATATACTAGATCGCAAGCCTATCATCAAGTTGCAACTTAACAGCAAGATATCTAAACACAGGAACGATAACATTTGATATTGAACTATCGTCATATTACATACATCTATCATGGCCTCCAAGATTACCGTGGAACCTCTCAGTTTCCCGGAAGAGTCCGGCATTAACTTCGGCGCAGTGGCCTCAAACGTCGACATTGAGAATTTGACCGGTAAGAATACTTTGAAACGCGCGATTGCAATGTGACATGATGGGATCTACTAGAAGGGAGAATACCCGTGTAAATCGGTAACCTCCTAGAGTGAGTATTCCTCCCCTCCTCACCGCACACACCCATCTCGTCAGCTTGCTGACATTAAAATCCATAGACGACGATTTCGCCGTGATCCGCGACGCTCTATTCACGCACCAGGTGCTCGTGTTCAAGGAC
>JAPUUL010000568.1:0-16618 GCA_029590625.1 Lasiodiplodia mahajangana
CACGATCCAGGCGCGGGCCCTGAAGAGTGTCCCGTGAATCACGACCGCTGGCACGGGTAAGGCGAGCAAGCGTCTCTCTNATCCGCTGCATGGTTCATCGTCGATAATGTTGATTGACTCCGAGGAAGAGAAACATGCAGGAGCAATGTATTTGAGAATGGCATTGGATGGGCGTCAAGTATTTTGGGTTGGTTCCCAACATTGCCCCTGTCGAAAAAATGTGTGGTTATTTGTCGCCCTCCCTGCAATGGAGCGTATTTGGACAAGGGCCGGACGGTTAACCGTTGCACCCGGGACATGGTGACCCTTGTAATCCTGTATAAGCAGCAGGGGGTCTACCGACGTGGCGCACTACGATACACGAGTACTCACCTAGCTCGCTGCAACGTCTCGTTGTTATATGCCGAAGTTTTATTCAAGAAATCTGATTTGGATAAGAGTTTGGTTGGCAATAAATTGCAAATACTCGTGAGTGGTGCACACCAGGTTCTTGCGGATCTGTAGACTGCGATTTGCGATTATCTTCTCGGTACACTATCTACAGTAGGAATGTTGACCGCCCACCCTCATTACCAGCCCATTGAACTTGTCTATCCCTGCTATGTATGTATGTAGAGAGCAACAGGGTCTCAGCACAACAGAGTCGAACGTTATGTAAAGACATTCTTGCTATGCAGAGCATAATTCAACCACTTGTCTTTAAACCACATAGCCGCGTTCTCTACTAACCAGGAACTTATCTAGCACCGGCATTGTTGGACGCCTAAGGTCCACCACTTTCACCACTTTTGAAGTGGCGGTTATGGCCATGATATATACATTCAGACGTTGGGGCAATGGCAATGCCAAGATATTGGTCCACATATTAAATGATCCACTAGGGTTTGTCACGGGTTCCCTGGCCAGTTTTAGGTTGCCGTTGCAGTAGTTCTGGCGCTGGGCAACTACACTAGATCCTTTGGCACAGCGGCTAATGGTCGGGAGTTGAAGGGAGGCGCGTTTTCGCTGAGTTTAATAAAGCGAGCACTCAGAGGGATTCGTGGGCAATGATAGCTAGAAAACTAGAGTTTATCCTACAGAGTGCATTGCAACCTTTGAGCTCGTTGACGTTGGCTCTAACTATCGTGTACTACATACGCGTAGTATGAGTTAACACGTCACGTAAGCTAGACGAATAGGGGTTATGAAGAGGAATTCAGAAACGACGGACAAACTTTAGCAAGGAGGGGTAAGTGGAACAATAAGCGGGTTGTGGGCTGTTGGACCTCCTCAGTATCTTAGTGTGTTTAAAAACCCCTGGATAGCTCTTCTTCTCGTATTGCCTGGAAAGGTATGTATGTATGAAGTTCAAGTAGGTAAGCGACGGGTGTATGTAGGTATTACCACCTCGGTATACACCTTGCGATGGAGAGAAATGTTGGCACCTATTTTGCAGCAGCAAAACCCGAAGCAATTCCTTGGGAATATATGTACCGATATACACTAATCTAGCTTTCCCATCCCATAGATAGTACATAGGTAGGCTCTAGAGTCTACATGTAGGTTAGGTTAGGTAGTACGTACACTCGCTCCTTTATTCTTGAAATTAGTATTGCCGTCGAGCGGAGCATGTAATGTTAGTCTAGTATCCACATCACGACGAATTATCGTTGGTCACATACCTCTGCCCAATTGAGCATGTCTCCACATAAACTCCAAGGGTTCACAACCAACATACATATCGACTATCTATATCCAAGTCTGCTATTAATCCATTGCCGACTATCAGCAGGACATCACAATACAACTAGTGGAGGCGGGACATGGCCCATGCGCATTGACTGGTTCGTCTACAGAACGATGGTGTGTGCTTCTCTGACCGTTGGGAACGCCGTCAGATGGACCGGACCTTGGGCGGCGGGACGGGAGACGGTACCAAGCGAATAACCGGGTCCCTGGTATTGAATTCCCACATGGATGCTACCTAGCGCAGGTAATACCAACCAACATACATAATGTAGTTACACTAGTTGAGGTAGTTTAGGTATGTAGTTACATGCAGACTGAGAGAAGCCTGTTCTTAGCGTTGGCAAGAGACACATGCAGGCTCCTAACTACTGTAATATCAATGGCATTTGGCCGTGATGTCCCCGTTTCTCGGGACAGCAGGTTACATGCTACCTAGATGATGCTACGTGTTGTGCCAGTCGCCGGACGAGTTCTGAAAACAGCGCAGCCAATAGTACGTATAATCACAAAATAGGATAAGTATAGCATTTGAAAAGTTGCCATCATTCATGTCACAATACCAACGATTATTGTAGGCACGAGAGTTTCAAGGGTACTTATACGGTAGCTTTATTTATAAAATGTTCGAGTTTATATACCTGCAAATTAGTCTTCTTTATTACTAATTAACTCAAGTCTCATCCGATTCTCGACTAATATTCTATGGGTTTGATTATATTATTACAGCCTATTATAGAATATTCCTAGTTAAGCTACCCGTGCCATCTTTCATACCTAGACCGCAACCCTCCCCACTTAGCCTGATGATCGCCCCATATCTTATCCATGTATTAACCAAAGCTAGAATCTACATACAACAAGTACTTGAGGAGCAGGCTGCGATCCGAGGCAATTGGCAGTAAGCATTGATACGTAAGCTGTAGGTAGGCTGTACGGAGTCGGTAGTGAGTTGTATGCAGTTCATGTAAGAATGCTTTGCATTAGATAGTTCGGTGTGAGAATAAGCTCAAGTAAAGAAATTCTCTGCGGTGTAACTCATAAACTCTACGTTGCAGCCGGGAATCCGCCACCAAAACATACCCATAACAGAGACATTGCAGAAAGGAATAATCAGGTACCTGCTAGTAGCACACATCCAGGTAATCGGATATTTCTCGTACTTCTCGCGCGCTTCGTGCGGTTCAACCCTTGCTACCTTTCCCTGAGCCTGCCTGAGTCGTGATAAATACAGTAGAGTATGGAGTAGTCATCACACTAAGTCGAGAGGGGTTGCGGTCCAGGTATGAAGGGTGGCAGGGATAGGTAAAGCCACTCGCCTAGCTATTGCCTGCAGGACTTTATGTTGTTCACACAACGCCTCGCCTATTACGGAAGTGCCCAGTACTGTACACATACCTAGAAGCATTGTGCTACCCGTGTAAGTGAGATACTGTCATTCAGCCCGATATTACTACAAGCCTTGTCCGCGTTGCATCATACACTCGCATGCTATTATTACATGGAAGCTACACGGGTAATGCCGCAGCTACGATGCAGCCGCCAGCAAGTAAGTCTCATTCTTTATCACATGTATCCCAGGGTCCTTCTACTAAGACCAGTGCTAGAACTAGGTAGAGTGAAAATGTACGTATCGACATAGACCATCGACCGAGGATCCATTAATGGCTCTCCTCCACCTGCAGGCTAGTGTGGCTGGTTCACACACATCGCAAGTTCCGTCTTCGTTCATAACTTGGCCCTCCCCACGTGGATCTTCTGTTAGGAGGACTATCAGGTCTCGCATCATTGCTTCGGACGGCTTTCCCTCGCAGAGCGCACAAATAGCCTTCTCCCTGGCCTGTTTCTGGCATGTCATTACTTTAAATTCCCTCCTGCTGTTTCACCATCTTTGGTTCCTTGTCAAAAGGATCGACTTCCCCCCCCCAGACCAGAACACACAGAAGCTTGTACCTATACCATCATCGGTCTATATACCCACAAATCCCCCAGAGTCTGGATCAACGCTTTGACTCGAACCATCCTACCTCTCGTCCCGTTCCGCATTCAGCTTGGAAGCCTGACAGCGCCAGGATGAAGACTACGGTACTAAATCTTGCCCGGGTTGTTCGCTCCGCCGTGAAGACCTCATTCTTTCACCACGTCGAGCCCACACCACAACAATCGGAGAAACCCACGGTATCGTCGGAGCAGGCGCCGGCACCCTCTCAGCTTCATGGCGAGGCCTTGGCTGTAGCCACTCAGCTTCATGGCAAAAGGTTGCACCTCTCAGACCTCACCAAGGCATTCGCCTCGTGGCCGTCAGCCACAAATAAGCACGCACACAAATTAGAGGCTCTCGTTGATTCTCTTCTGGAGCGAATTGTCACAAATGAGCGAAAGCTCAAAGCTTTAAAACAAGCCGACTTTGCTCGTCTTATGGCTTTGTTAGTTCCCCCTCTTTCTAGCCCGCGGATGCTATCGCTAATATCGCACAAGGTGGTACCCCGATGCAGAATGGGAAGAATTAAAAGTTGCCACGGCATATTCAGTATGGATATTCGTCTGGGATGACGAAATCGATGCTGGAGACACAGACGCCGCAACCAATGAAGAGCTTGCACAAGCTTACTACAAACAGTCTCTTGCCTACATTCACAGCAAACTAGGTCTCGATGAGAAGAGTGCCGATATCGAGGCCCCACATCAGAATATGACGCTATTCGCAGATGTAGGTGATGGGTTACGGCATACAACCGATGTCCAGCAACGCCAAAGATTCTTCGACGAGTTGGAGAACTTCATGTTGCAGGTAGGCGTCGAACACTCGCATCGTATGGCTGGTACCATACCAACCACCGAGGAGTACATGAATATCCGATCAGGCTCTGTTGGTTGCGCCCCCCAAATTGCCATGACCGAGTAAGTGTCAAAAATATACCACAAAACATGCGCACAACTGACATGTCATAGCTACATGTTAGGGATAAGGTTACCTGAAACAGTCATGGAAGGCCCAGCCATGAAAGCTCTCTGGAGAGAAACAATCTACATATGTCTCATCCTCAACGACGTATACTCGGTTCNAAAAAGAAATAGTAAGTCAAATCAGCCAGACACGTGACACGTCCATCCACCTTCAACTAACCCTTGCTGTAGCTTCAGGGCTCGCTCTTGAATATCGTTCCAGTGATGTTCAAGAATATGAAGCGGGAAGACCAGAAGAGCATGGATGCCGTGTCAAGAGACCTAGACGTTGCTCTAAAGGAGACAATGGAGAGATTCGAAGTCGCGGTAGAAGAGCTTAGCAAGATCGCTCCAGAGGATGCAAAGTTACATGGCAACATCATGAGCTTCGTCCAATGGTGTCGTTATTTCACAACAGGCGTCCTGTACTGGAGCTTGGAGTCACGTCGCTACGGGATGGCGAAGTGCATTAACGCTGACGGTACCCTGAGTATCGTATTGTAATGAATGTCAACGAATTTTCCCGGATACATGCATAGCATACCTTGGCTCGAATAACATAGATAGCATAGCCCTTAGTACCTAATTCACGATTTCTGTAATGTCCAACAACCAAAAGCTCTCATTGTTCCCGAATACCTATGGTGCACATGCAATTCTGCCGCCATTCCGGCTGCGCGTCAACAGGAACACGTGGGGACGGCTTGGATTCCCCTGTCTGTACAGTTACCTTTGAACATGGAACCTGTGACACTAGCGTTCGAGCTCAACCAACCCCTGAACCCGGGCCATTCCTGGTAATCGTCGCCCGTTCAGGACCCCGTCCAGTACCCCGTTTCCGTAATATAGTTAGCCAGTCAGAGCCAGGATAATTTGCCTTGGTTCATTTCACCTGCCGGGGTAAATGTCGCTAGCGTAACGCTAAAGATCCAGGGTCTATCCAGGATGCGGCCAGGATGTGTCCAGGGTCTTTTCAAATATGGTAAGTGGACCATGGCCTAGTCGAGCTACCGACATTCTAAACAGTGTCTAAACAACCTAAATAACTCTAAAAGTACGACTAAAACTGTTAGTGTAGTCCGTCCGTCAAGCCAACGATCACATCGTACTTTTGCTGTATCTCGTACAGACTCGTACTATCTCCGGCTCAGTGCCACTCCCTTGGAATCTCCCCCATGTTATACCTATGTAGTACCTTATCTACATTGCTATCACTTTTGCGGCATGGTAAACTAGGTAGCCACCTGTTAGGAATTGGGTAGTATCCCGAGTTCTAGGATAATGACTAGTCAGAATTCCGGTGATTACCAATGTGCCAGCAACAGAAACTCAAGAGAGCACTCACCGAAACCCTATGTACATACCAAGTTAGCATCAGTTTAACAGGAAGGTGAAGTCATTTTTGAACTACANTTTTTTTTTAAAACACATTTACCTACATAGGTAGAGCAGATATTGGATCGATGCGGTAGTTACCGGCGTCCACATGACGCGCTATACAAATGTCCCATGCAGCTAAGGTAGCTATCACAGTTCGCCCCCGAAAGCGAATCCAAAGGTCGTTATTCGGGAAACGAGTCACGGCTCGCTCGGCATTTAATGTTAATCGTTGTTGGCTGCGTATACTCCTTTGGTGTTCTGACCAGTTAACCTAGTAATCTAGACTAACAACAATACCCCTCTTACGCCAGCACTTGTCAGGATTCAAATCACATTCCAGGATATTGGTATGTACCAACCTACGTCGATCTTTCCGAAGCTAAACGAAATATACTAGTCGCCTAATTAGTTCGAGTTAATCATTACAAAAGTATATACATGTGATAGTAGTATGACAAACCTAGGTATTGCGCATCTAATGGGTTGTGATCATGTGTAACCTAGATAGTAGGGCTTTCTGTCTATCGAGATAGGGGTCTCACACACATATTTACTAAAATGGACGACGACTCACCGTCATTCACAGCCACAAGCCAAGCTTATCTCATTAACTCCATAAGTCCTCTACCATGATATTACACCGCAATACCCGGGATACCTTGACTCTGACCGGCGGGTATTAGGCATGTTCGGCCTCTGACGTAGTGGTAGCAACGGGGCGCTAAGTCATGGGATAACATCGGGGGTAATTAACGAAATTCTGTTCATATTAGGATCTTGACCTATTTACCTATGCTATAAAATAAAACGGTGGCTCGAGGTTGATCCATTGCAACGGTACCGAAAACACAACGAAATAGAGTCAATTTCGTTGGACGTCTATTATTCGAGCTTGAAATGGTTTTATTTGTTTCCTTTACTACCATGAGCTATATTCTCAACCATCCCCACCGCTCTACACCACCAGCCCTTGTAACCCTTGCCTCTAGGAAGGCGAAGAGGGGAAAATAAACCTGTATGTAACCATATTTGTCGGGATTGTTCGCCTCACATTGCGTCAGTGTAATTACTGACAGGACCAAAGAGTCCGAGAGTACGGTACGTCATCTGGCTAGTGTAGATATGCCACGTTTCTCATCAATCTAGTGCAACTATTAACTTGGCCAATGCGCATATCTTACATGGTTAATTCTGCCATGTGTGACGATCATCTCGATCGATCATACGAGGCACCCCTTCGTATGGAAATCGCAATAACGTTAAAAACCCCACGTATATATAGCCATATATAGGTCTAGATGCAATTGAATGCTCTTTGATCGCATCACCCAACAGGTGAGGTCACTCCACGAAAACGAAATCATCTACCTATGGAGTTGCAAATTAATTCATACCAAGCCGGAAAGTTTAAATTGCATGCGTATGGTTACCTCGATAGCGATACATGTAGTACATATCATTAGGGCTTCTAGACCTTCTACAATCTTGCCAGTCGACTTGGCAACCCCACCAATGTAGCAGCTTGTACAATAAATACCCTCGAGGGAGAGGTAGTGCCTCTATAGAAACTCCATCAACCCACCCATCGAAGCAACAAAGAACCATGTCTGCCGAATTAGTTAGTTACACGCTGCAAATTCCTAATTAGTCGGCCCCTCAGGTGAAAGATAAGGATAACGCAGGACAAGCGGACAATTTAGTCCCCATCCACTTATTTTAAGATGAGCAAGACGTCGCCGCCGTTCCCCACACACATGTATGTACTTACATACAGAAAGTTAGGGCTAGGAGACCTATGCCTATTCCAGGAACAATGTCGCCGTCTTGGTCAGCCGGAAGAGGTTGGCAACTCCATCGGCGGAGATGGCGACGACGATAGGTATTAATTACAGGATATCAGGCTAGGTATTGTACTAGTCTTCCTTAGCCTTGCTAACGTAGCATCGCCTCTAGATGCGGTGAAACCGGCCGCTCCCGGCGGATCCGCCCCCGTTATAAGTCAAATACCCAGCCGTCAGGGGAAACGTCGGGGCCGAACACCAGAAGCAAACTGTGTTAGTTTTAAAGAGAGCCAAAGTAGTCTCAAATATGCCTAGTGACTCCTAATGGATAGTCCTCAATTCTCAATCCTGCGCTAGATAGCGGGTTGACTGAGGGGTAGACGTGATAACACCGAATCCTCCCATCCTCCCTCGCCGTCAACACCACCGATATATGGCTAGAATGAGGGGTGACTTTGACCGGCTCTATTTAGTAAACACGCTATGAGGTTCGGTGTGAGTGTTTCGGTGTGAGCACTTATTGATTCACATGTTTAATCAGCATCGTAGATCTACGATCGGCAACTCAGGGTAGATGTCCTAGATGGTTGCGATTACGGCGGCGTGAAGGCGAAGGAACTCATACAGAAGTATCTCTTGTAGTTAGACTAACCTAGACGATTCAATTGAACTGGCGATTAGTCAGGCACACTAGGTAACCTATACAAGCGCGTCGAGACATCACAAGCCTCACCTTTTCTTACAAGCCCAACTTCACAATCAGTTATGCACCAATACATATCAACTCCAATAATCATGAGATAATCTCATACTAATCCTCAAGGCCGCGGTCGGTGCCGCCCCTAGTTATGGTGCTCACATGCCATGATATTATCGAGTGGAACATAATAGAGCACGTGTATCACTCACAACTCTTAGTGATCGCCGATCATAAAGTCAATAATATTGATGATATTCCTCCTACTACTCATGCAGGCCTGATACCACTTCGGGTCCCGACGACACACCTTCCTCCCGAAATAGGATAACGAGGCGGCCTCTACTAGCATAGCCTTCACCATGACCCAGGTAGTCCAGAGCCGGCGGCACGGATGAGGGGTTCACGTGGGGTCACAAGCCTACTAGGTAGTGCCACAGGTAGCCGCCGTGGCTAACACGCAAAGGGTCTTCGAGATAGAGCGTACTCATCCAGGTTTTCACCCGACAGACTCTAGAGCAGACGGCTCTGCTATTGCCATGATCGACGGTAGTGGTTCCCCTAGCCAGGCTATTGGGTCATACATATGCAGTGGCGTCATGCTTCCGCGTAAGAGACTAGCGAAGGAGGCATGGTTGCTAGCATATCCGCTAATGTGGCTAGCAGCACCGGGTTGCGATAGTGTCCGTTCCTACGGGCGGGGTCTTCACCGCGAGGTGAAGCTCACCTTGGGCGGCTGGCGCGGTGGAATTAGTATACCTTCCTAGTCACCTTGACTAGGTAGGCGGATACCGATACGACTTGGTTGCCTACTACGAGGCAACCCGAGCATATGCAAGGTCGCCAGTTTTAGCTTGTGTTCGTGTCGAAGCCATTCAGGTTGAAGTAACGAGGCATTTTGATTCAATCAGCGCTAGTAAATTGGAGGGACCGAAGCGTACGTCGATACGTCTCGATGATTTGGTGTCTAGACTACTGTTTTCCGTGTGTGTAACGTTGAGATCTCCTCAAAGACATAAGAGGGCGACGCCACATCGATGCTCGCGTCGCGAAACCACTCGTGCATCTACTAGTACGAGGTGTGATTTGTATCCAATATACTATTACGAGTGATTCCGACCACCACTTGTCGTGTGCATGTACGTTGGGTACCTCGCTTTAGTTTCTCACTTACTTATTTGATATATTCTCCAAAACGACAGGAATCTCCGGTCAAGAGCTTAGAGCCATTCTCACTTTCATTGACCTTTCATTGCAATGCTACGCTTGTTTTTGACGGCATCAAGTGAATTCGATACGGCTCTTGATAAAATAGAGCAATGAATCAAGGCTAATCATGATTCGGCGTGGGCAAAGAGCCGTCGCATATCTTTGACTAGAGCAACCCGTTAGTTACAGCTCATCAGAAGGGTATAATGGTTTAATCCTTATCAAGACGTCTAGTGCCTTGCCCTTTCCTTGCACCCAGTTATTCATCAGAAGGGTATAAATTTTGGAAATATTAATCTCATTCTGGGACGAAAGAGAGCTAGAAGTTCCTCTCAGCGTGCATATCCTAGCGAGAAAGGGCGAATAAAAAGAAAAATAGAGCGTATCATGAGAAAGGGCACATCACCCAAGTGTATAAAATTTACTAGGTGGCTTGTAGTATTGTTGGAGTTAAGGATAAGGACCTAATACGTGCGGCGTCACGTAAAAAGCAGCGCTATGAGCGACTAATACCTAGTTTTCTTAACACTGAAATGGTGACCTCGGGCGACTTTCTAGAAACGGCCAACTCAGTGGCAAAAAATTGCAATTTAGAAACCCACGATACTAGGACGGGACACTACTTGGCGGCCCGTTCCGCTTTGCTTGTTTGTATGAGTAATCAAAAAAGAGGTTGCTGATGTATGGTAAGCTTACTTCAACCATGTGTTGCCACTTTTCTTATTTATTCTCTAGGATTTATTCGCAAGATTAAGCGTGCGATATATTCCACTACGGGAGCATTGAACCGAAGAAATTTTATCACATAGTCCCGTCGCTTAACCGCAGACTCTACTCGTCATACTCGGGTTTCGATGCTCTTCTAGCCTATTCTAATATCTCGCGTTCAATACCCGTTAGAATGATACCTATAAAGGACTGACTCTCGAGCGTGAGAGCATGATGCTATAACAATTGACGCCGATGGATTTATATAGAGCAGGGAAGTCTTAAGACGGCGTATTTCGGCCCTTAATTTCAAATAAGATTAACTTCTATCCCATTATGGATGTATTGATACTATCGTATTATTTAGCTATAACATGCATCGCATTATAAACACGTATCATGTCATATCATTTTCATCCTGTCTTAATACAGCTTGCCTTCCGAGGCCTAGGCTTTACGCTAGTAACAAATTGATGAAAAGTCCTAAGACGGATTTCCGTTGGAAAGGAAGCCGTTACTAATAAGCGTTTGCCTAGCGAGTTTGTGTATAGAAGACCGTGGGATGTCCATGGCTTTGACGATTGTCGCGGGTAGGTAGATGTGGGCAATGGAAACTCGATAGCGCGGATGTGAAGTGCTTCATTAAGCCATTTGTGCATAAAAGAGTTCTCAATAATTGTTTGCTTTAAACTTGATGGCTAAGCCTACACAGGTGAGGGTTGATATATATTAGTCTAATCCACCTGAAAGGTTTGGTACCTTAAAACATATATCTATAGAACATACTACAAATGATGCTATTGTTGTATGAGCGTCTTGAAATTTATCGTGGGACTCCTTCGACTAGAATTCTTCCACGTCGCAGATTTCTTTAGGAGGGAGGCGAGCAAGGAATCAAGTAGTCTACAATGTTGGAATTTGTAGCGGAAGAGACGGACCCGTCGCATCTTGATCATCGCGCATGTATAGCTCGATGACATTTCTGTCGGGTTGAAATACTCCGAATCCGCACTTCGTGGTTTCTCCATACTTCGGTCTGCGATTTATTACGGATCCTGGCATACAATCCCATCTCTCGGCACATACGTGTGAGATTTGGGATCTCAGAGTTTGCCGAGAACGCAAGGCCTTCTTTCACCAGTAGATCTCCTCGAAACTACATCAGATAGATGAGGGGTAGCAAGATCGTATAGCATATGCTATATTTAACCTCTGGAGGGAACTGCTTAATTACCCGTAGAGGCAAGGTGGCATCTGGAACGGGTTTGATTTGGCTTAACACTAGACTAGCCAACTCTATATGCTCCATTTCAGGAGCACTTTTGGAAAAGCTGGGCTATTTCCAAGCACATACCTGAAGTCTAATATTGGGGTGGCCGAAGACATGAAATGCACAGTGAAGCGACTCGGAAATTTAGCATCGTGATAAAACGCTCCCGGTGACTCCTTAGTCGCGTTGCTGCTTATAGTATAAAAGGGATAAGGCCTGTTATTTTTGTTGACCCTGATGCGAATGCACATAATCTTTACCGATATGGCTGGGTGTGGAGGTTTGCGAATTGAAAGGGGAGGAAGCTCATGTTGTTCTTACACATTAGGTAGATACTTTTAACCGTTGGCATAGTAGAATTGAAAGTTTGGTCTCAAGTATACTCGTTATTGGCTTTTTGGGTTCCCATAAAAACCTTACGTGCTTTCTCACTTGGAAATTTGCCTTCTAGGTGATAATTCATCGCATGTTTTATTCATCTTTCCTACCTAAACTCACCGGGCTTTGCTCTTGTATTTTCCTAGGTATAGTTTAACCATTAATATTCTAAACCCATGAATCACATCCAAGGCTGCTCGGTGTATGAGTTAATTCCGGGTCTACAAAACGGGCCTACACAAAGTGAGTGAGTGGCCTCAAAAGCAGATTCGGCTATTTATATTGGAAGCAAATTGTACTTCAAATAGTCAAGCGCCCAAACTACTATTGATACGCACCTCCTCGTTGCACGTTCGCAAGAAAAAATTGAGCTTATATATTTTCGACGATGCGGAACATCGAACACGGGTAATAATGCTATAGAAGATTCTGCGCGGCCTTGATAAACAGAACCTACGACAAATAGTTTAATATCACTGCTATCTAATCCTGCTTTACGTACGCGTGCACCAAGTGAGGCTCAATCCAGCCACACGGGCCCTCACTCATCCGGGGGGTGACGTTATAACCGAATGGCGCCACTGTGCACTGATTCGCTGCTTAACATGAACGCTGATTCATTTAACACGTAGTCCCCACCCTCTACGCTCAGCTGTCTTTTCTAGAAGATCGAGGGACACGTGCCCGGCTCGCCTACTATGGTAGGTAAAACAAAGGTGAAAGTGTCTCAGAGCTAAAGCTTAAGGAGGGCCAGTTTACAGTGTACAGTTCGACTACCTTCATAGTGTGCAACTTACTTAAGACCCAACGCCTTAGTATGAACGTCTTTTTACTTAGCAGTTCCCTGTTTTTCGAGGGCTATAATAAAACTATAATCAACTTATGTTCTCTTGACGGAGCCTGATACATGTCATGTTTAAAACAAAAAAGCCATTCGGCTTAATATCACTGGCTTGCCTTTTACTGAAGCAGCCAGGCTGTAGAGGCGGTAATAATCCGCGAGACTCAAGGCCAGCTATTTGTGATTTTTGTCATCTCACTTGCATACACTATCGCCGTCCTTGCGTAACTACTGACGACAAAGAGCCCCTAAATCGCAAGTAGCGTGTAACCCCGCCCTCGTACTTGCTATCCCTAGCCCTAGTAACATGTTTTTGTTCGTACACCGCCAGTGGGGCAGTTGTTGTAGATTAGGAAGTAGTTGGCGTTCATTGCATGCTCGAATTTACTATAGACGGAAGGGGTTGCCGTCCGGCTATAAACCGGACAAGGCACGGTTGGAGATATTAGGGTTCGACGAGGGCGTGAACCCATCGGCGCGTACTAGGTATCATCACAACAACGGTGGCAACGCCTGGTAATCCTGCAGCATCCCTCATGTATTGTACTTATGGAGGTTCACGGATGACTTACGGATACGGCTTCAGAAAAGTTTGCCACGAGGGAAAAAGAAAGTGGTGCTGTTGCCTAGAGAAAAGCATCACTTGTAATATCGGTTGGGTACCATCGTGCAGTCTGTAGGTCTCGGAACTACTCTTTCGTTTCATCTCTAAGGCTATAGATTAGAAAGGGCTTAGTAACGGAGGTACTAGGAAGCGCCTGTGGCACATAGTTCGTGTAAAATGGGGCGAGNCCTGGTGGAAATGCTGCCGCTGGATACCAATGCCCAATGAAACTTGTGGGCAATTGGTCGCCTTGTTTTGTCGAGGGAGCTAGGGATGGGTTTTTGACTTTTCATTCGACAATGGGTTTGGAGAAGCCTAAGGTTAAATCTCCCTCGGAGCCGAACTACGTGTAATATATCATATTTGTATGTTTGCTAGGCAGATTCATCAACGGTACCTAATTACTGCAGCGCATACCCACGATGCGTCTGAAGATACCATCGTATTGCGCGATAGAGCTAGTCTTGAGCNTTTTTTTTATTTAGGTTAACTGGCTGAATTACAAGAAGAAATTTGTAGTATCATATGATGAGCACATATTATATTATATGAAGCTCTTTAAATCAAGGGCTTTGATCTCAGAGCCTCGCGTCTTACTGCGTCGGACTATTCGTTACTCTATACTATAGCTTAACACGGTTAAGAGCAGATGCTGTTTATCATCCCCAGATTGGGTTTTCGATCTATCGCCTCATTAGCTCATGTACATGCTGTGAGTGGCTAAGTTATTTCTGTAGGTCCTTGCTGGACCGATTCACCGCCCTCTACACAGACACTCCCCTGGTTCCGGGAGTGTAATAGCATTCGACGTGTCATGGCAACCACAAACCTAAAGCCAAGTAAGACATCCAGCCGCAGACCCTTTAGTCTCGCATGAAAAGTCCCAATCTGCCCACATCGGATGTCAGTGCGTGCGTGGGCGCGCGTGTTGAAGCATGTTTTGTCGGTACGGTTTTGACCATTGGGTGGCGTGATAACGGTCAGGGACGAATCAATCCACGCCCGTTAGCCCCTTGCACGTTAGTGTATCCAATCGAATGCCTCGTCCCACTTCCTGCCGTTGAAGAGTCATAATTTCTTCACCTCGGTGTAGATGGCGTAAACTCACTGGAGAATTTTATTGAATTGAGTTACTCGCTCTATTTAGATTTCACCGCAAAAAAGTATATACTAAGCACGTCACTAGGTAATTGAAGTATTATTATTATACTTATACGTATTATGTAGTACGAACTATCAGCGAGGCTAACACAATCCCGGCATTTGTTTCCCCGGAGCTCCCCGGTCGCTTGTTCGCTCGCCACGTAGTTTAGTATTCACATGGAAGAAGTAAGCCGAGTAAACTAGCATTTCACAAAGGAAAAGCAAATCATGCCTAATCCGATCCCAAATAAACAAATAAAAAATTACATATCGCAAGATCAAGCGCAGCAACAAGGCTTYCTTTTTTTTCTTCTTTGGTCTTGGCAGAGTAGAAGCCACTTCCAATTCAATGCAATGCAGCCGCCCGGCGCAAAACGCTTCATATGCATACCTAGATTGTACTTGACAGTTCATAGGATGCAAATAGGCGTCAGCTCGGCGCAAGGATTATGCCCGACAGATTTTCCACTTGGCGTAGCGTGGAACCAAACCCTCGGGACGGCGGCCAGCAATGGGAAGCCTAAGCCAGGAAGAGCGCGCGGGCTGTAGGCTAGGTGCAGACGCGGGCGCAGTCGCGAGAGCAAGACGAGGTACCTAGGCATGTCGAGAGGTATGCGTAAGTACATGATGTATGCTGATGCTGTAAGGGTTCCTAATGTAGATGTATGTAGTGTAGGCATCATGTATGTAGGTACAGCATACTGTAGGGTAGGTATGCGTATGTAGCGGCCCGGTCCCCTCCCCACCCCCAAGGAGAGATAAGCGCTGCACTGTAATGTCAAAAAAGGCGGGGGTGGTCGGTCGGTTGGTCGGTTGGTTACAGTACTTAAACTACCTAGGTAGGGCGTTGGAGTTGGTGGTGACCTGGATCAATTGAGTGATTGAATTGATTGGACATCTTGGCCGATTGATAGAAAGATGTTGATGTGCTAGATAGATCCTGCTGCAGAGTTACGTAGGTACGTATCATAAATGTAAATACATGTACCTCGTACCTTGGGCCATGTACATACGATAGGCAGTGTAAGGTAACATGCTGAAGATGTAGGTAGCTTCGAAGAGGTAGGTTAGGTAGGTACCGAGGCCAGGTAGGGAGGTACTAAAGGTAAAAAAAAGGGCCGACAGACCGGGGGGCCTGGTCACCTGGAGTCTGCGTGCGATGCATGTCGGATTCCTAAGGGTGTGTTTCCTACGCTATCCTATGCTACCCTATCTACGCTGTACGTGGTATCTGTGCTCGGGACTCGAACTTGTGGTAACCCATATTGGTCGTAAATGCGCGTCATGTGGTGCCGTTTGGGTGCTGTACGGTGCTGTATCTTGCGATGTCGGGAAATAAGCGTTTCGTTTCCATTACGATTGAAACAAAAGATGATGATACTCGCAAACGATAGCCATTGTCAGATTCACAGACGAGAATGGGGAGCCATGGTATGCAGTTGACAATGTCTGCTTGATTTCATTCATTGGGCTTCGCTACCTGGCAGAGATATAGCCTCCGGCAATGGTAGAAAAAAGCTTAGATACATGTACGTATGACGACTCCATCTAGTCGACTAGAATGCACCCTATACGATCTGATCCGGTCCAAAACAATCGCTGCCAAATTCCGTGGGGTATTCAGTTCCGTTCCTGTCGTTCTGACTAGGAAAATCCAAAAAAAAAAAAAAAATGAGGTAGTAAAGGGAAAAAAAAACAAAAAAACAAAAAAAACAAAAACAAAAACAAATAATCAAAGAACCCTGTGGCAGGGATTAAATGCGCCCTTCCTGTTACTGTCAATCTCTGCTGGGCCCTTTCTGTAGAACGCCATGACATGATGCACAGGTTAGGTATGTTCTCGTCTCCAAGCAGACTGAGTCTGTGCCCGACCTGACCGTGCCGTCCCAACCCGTCCCAACCCAAAACAGCCCGACCGACCGCCCAATGTCATGAA